>PVLC010000047.1:0-51302 GCA_004027655.1 Graphiurus murinus
TTCTTCTTCTTCTTCTTCTTCTTTTAATACATGGTTAGCCTTTGTGAAACATATTTTAGGTATAATAGATATTAGATAGCATTTTTCTGTGGATGTGAAACAGAGCAACTACATTTCAATTTGGGGCACAATGCGATTCTGAGAGTTGAATTCTCCAGCTTTCCTTACAAATGTCATTTATGCCTCTTCTTAAGCATTTCCAGAAGTGGAGAACATTCTGTCTCACTTTGTGGCCACTCTCCTTTTAAGGAAATTGTAGTCGAAAAACATTTCTCACATTGAACTAAATAAGGTAGCTTATAACATTTATTCTAAGTTCTGAATTTTCTATATGATGGTTTTTTGCATAATTGAAGATAACCACAATACATCCTTCAGTTTTTTTTTTTTTTTTTTTTTTTTTGCAGAACTGGGGATTGAACCCAGGGGCATTCTACTTCTGAGCTATACCCACAGTCTTATTTTTTATTTTGAAACAGGGTCTCACTAAGTTGTGGAGGACTTTACTTAAATAGCTGAGGCTGGCTGTGAACCCATTGATCCTCCTGTCTCAGACTCCCAAACACTGAGATTACTGCGCCACCACATCTGGCTTATCCTTCAGTTTCCTTTTGCATAAAATAAACCAGCATATAAAAAAATGAACTTTCTTCAGCCTGACTCACCTGACAGTTGTGATTTCTCTTTGACCTCTCCTGGTCACTTTAACATGTGGGATCCAACCAGGAAGAGCAAGCAATTTTCCTGACAAACTAATTCTCGATCCAATTAAAATGAAATGAAATTCTAATTAATTTTGTGTAGCTCGGTATCCATTCTGCTAAGTCCAGAGGGCGGAAATAAATGAATACCAAGGGCAGTGGAGGCTGTGCGCAATAAATTACAAGATAAGATGCATGCTTACTCTCTCTGTAAAATTTGACATAGAGGCAGCTTGCTTGCAGAGATGGCTCCGGCCGTGTCTGCATGGAGTGATTTTAGGCAACGAGTAAGGACTGTTCTCCATCGAGAGTTCCTCCTTCTTTAAGAAATAGTCTCTGGTAAAGAGTAAAGATGACACTTATTTAATGGTGAAGTTGGAATTGAAGAACTCCAAAATGGAAGAAGGAGAGGAGCCCTGTGTATCTGCAGTAGGAAGGAACGCATATTTGCTTTAGGGTGCTTCTCATAGTGTTGGGGTGGAAAGCCAGCATTGTCAGACTTGGAGGCATTCCACTCAAGAATTCCACGCTGGGGATGCAAAATGTGTTGGACAGTCCCGCCACGCCTGGATTCAAGGAAAGAGGTCACATCCCGTAGCAAAAGCTGAGTGTTGGGTCAGGAGAGTGATGTGTAGACACTCTGTGTCTCTTCCTTCCTTCCGGGGATTCCCCATCCTTTTAACATGAATGCAGCTTTTAGTTTTATATGGATATGCATTTTTCTTGGAGGGAAAAATGCATACGAGAGCATAATAGCGACACATTTTGTCTAAGTCTTAAGAGTCCAGAAATCCTCTCCTATGAATATTAGTAAGATAGAAGGACAAACACAGATGTACAGGTTGCCTTACATCCAGTGACAGGGCGCCGCTGAAAGGGCTCCATGGGGAGCTTTTGGGGCTTCACCTCCCCCCCCCCAAAGAACTACCCTCAATCTAATGGTTCTGAAAGTTTTCATTGGGTAGGTCCTCCCAAAGGTCGTCTTTACTGTGGCATTTGTATTAATTTAAAGTGACTTGTGAGAGAATCTGTCAGTGTCACCTTCTGCATGGGAACTCTCGATTCCATCCTGCCTGTGAATTTGTCCTGCTTAGGGGTCCAGGCTCTCTTAACTGTGAGCTGAGAACGGTGGCTGATTTGGAACCAAGAGTAGGTTACCAGCCGTGTGATGGGCCTTGGACTTCTTGCTGAGGAACAGCAGAGGAAGGATTGGGAGTGCTGTGTGCGTCCCCAGGTGGGGCTGGGAGAACATTACCAAGGCTTCCTGATGGAAAGCATGATCAACTATGATGGTGGACAGATGCTGACATACAGAAAGATTCACAATTTAGTGCAGTTCAAAAAGAGCTACTCTCCTGAAGAGAGGGGAAAAAATTACAACGGATAAAGGAAAAATGTAGTATTTCAAGTATATTGAAGCTAAAAAAGTAATTTTATTTTAGCATTGAGTTTTGAAAAATAGATGGAGTGAAGTAATGAAAAACTGGTGATGAATGAATTATAGAAAGTAATTATCCTGGGCTTTGTGTGAATCCCAGGTAGAATTTTATAGAACATGTTGTTCTTCTTTATGGATTTAAGGGAAATGTGGAGTAGCCACACAAGCAAGCTTACAGTGAAACTTGGCAAAGGCACAAAAGATAAATGTTCTCTTAGTAATGATAGGAAACTGGAAAGGCGATACTGATTTTGCGCTTGTCTTGTAGCAAACAGCTGGCACGGGAACAAACCTGTTGGGCCCAGTGTGTGTCAGCTTTCTCCTTCTGTATTGCACCCCAGGGGGCCATTCTGCCAGAGAATATTTTTTTTTTTTTTCCCTGGGAAGTAATCAGCTTCATTTTGAGGCAATATATGTCACGGAATGTCTTACTCTGTTCTCTTGAAATAAAAAGTCGTGAAACCTTCTGACACCCAGCGTTCAGTCACTGTAAGTCGCTCTGAATTCCCATTCCTGTGCAATGCCAGGACCTTGCAGCTGCTGCTCCTGGTGACGGCCAGAGCTGGCACAGTGTCCCTAGATGTCCCCATGTCGATGAAGAACGATTGGCTTCTGTGTACCACGATATCAGGAGTTGTTGTTTTATTATGCCCTGATTCCTTAACAATTGTTACGTCGTGTGAAAGATCTGGGGTGTTTACTAAACAGAGCAAATCTTTTAAAAAAAAATTCACACTGTTAATCTATTTTTGATAATAGAGATCACTGGAAGAGCAGGAAACCAAACTGAGCAAGTGGCAGTGGTCCTGGATACTAGATTTTTTTTTGTTTGTTTGTTTGCAGTACTGGGGATTGAACTCAGGGGCATTCTAACTCCGAGCTATTCCCCCAGCCCTATTTTTTTATTCTTTATTTTGAAGCAGGGTCTCACTAAGTTGTGGAGGGCCTCACTAAGTAGCTGAGGCTGGCCACGAACCCGGATCCTCCGGTCTCAGCCTCCCAAATGCTGGGATTACAAGTGTATGCTATCATGCCAGGCTAGGATACTAGATTTGACTGTGGTTGCATATAAATCCTATCTGAAACAGATCTACAAGTACCATCCCATGATATTTAGCTCCTGAATTGTAGCATAGGGCATCCATTTTCGGAGAACAAGATGCATTTATCTGTTCTTATAAGAAGAAATGCAATTCCAATCAGTGCAGCATCTTCTTGAAGGCAGTGCTCAGCTGCCATCATCTAAAAATCACACGTCAAGAAGAAGTAAGCTGTGTATAGTCCTTGCTACTGAAGCTAGTCTCAGGGACGAAACCAATATTCATCATTTTCTTCCTCCACTATTCAGTTAAGATTTCACTTAGATTTGTTCCAAACTAGCTTTTCTGGTTTATTTTCCTGGTGGGACGACCTAGATTCCCATCTCTACTTAGTTACTTTGCCTTTCTTTTCGGTACTGGGGATTGAACTCAGGGGCATTCTACCTCCAAGCTATACCCCCAGCCTATTTTTTATTCTTTATTTTGAAACAGGGTCTCACTAAGTTGCTGAGGGCCTCACTAGGTAGCTGAGGCTGGCCTCGAACCCAGATCCTCCGGTCTCAGCCTCCCAAATGCTGGGATTACAAGCGTGCGCCACCACGCCGGGCTTGCTTTTCTTGATTAATGGCTACTGCAAGTATCCCTTGGCAATTGCCACTGGACACACATATTATTAGAGGCAGCACGTATCTGACAAAACCATATAATACTCATCAAATAATTAATGTAGAAAGTGGAAAAATAACTTGATTACACAATTACGTAGCACAGTGCAAAGGAGTAGCAGTTTAAGCATTTACTTAAATTGTTATATGCCTTCATTTCAGATTCATTTTGTATAATGGTTTGAGAATAATGATCATTCCAAAATTCAAATATAATCAGGAAGAAGCATTCTAGCATAAGCCAAAGAAACAAACTGCAAAAAATAAACTCAAGTAGAAGCTTCAAAATGTCATAATGAAGTAACTGGTGGTTGAATTATGACAACAGGGAAATAAGTAACAACAGCCACACAACATATAGATGATGAAAGTTTATGAGACGACGTCATGCTGATTCTGAGAACCACGGCACTCTGAAACAGGAGACAACACAGTAGCAGGAGGAGAAAAACAACCGCAAAGTGTAACACAACTGGCACAGCCGGTGGAGTCTTCTCAAAGGTTGGCATCAACTCCATCTGGATGGATTCATTCATTTCCATAAGTCTCGCGATTTTTCACTTTGACTTGTTCCATTAAGCAATAATCTCAGGCAGCACTGTTTAATGAAAGACAGTTCAGGTTTTCAAAATTGTGATCCCAAAAGAATTTCCAGTGTATCAAGCAGAACATACAGGGGATAAAAGAGAAGCTACTCAAATGGACATTGAAAAAAGACAAGAAAATTCAATTCGTTAATAGATCCCAGCCCACTCATTCCAAACTAAAGGATGCCTATGTTGTTTTGTGTATAAACTACTTTCAATATAGATACCCCTTATCTTACATGCTTTTTTCAGGTTGATAAATGTATAAGAAACCTCAAGAGCCGTAAAATTCCACTTACAGGAGTACAGAAAGGTATGTTTACTTGAATTATGCATGAACTAAACAGAAATACATTAGAATAATGTCTTAAAAGACAGACAAGAACAAAAACTCATTATTTGAAAGGGTTATAATGAAGTTATAATTATTAAATTTTAACTGAAAGATTTTTGTTTTTCAAAGGATGTGATGAAAAGTAGTATTCTTCAAAGAACAGAAAGTTTGTGGGTATCATCGAACACTAGGATTTTTGTTTCCTGACAACTGAAATATTTCAAAATAAAATCACACACACACACACAAACATTTTAATTGGTATAATGAGAGAAAATGTATACAAAATGAAGTAAGCAAAATAAATAAAAGACACATTATTATAGTTTCAACACCAAATTAGAATGCAAAACCCTACAACATTTTTACCAGTGGAAAACCAATTATCTGTTACTTTATCCAACAAAACATCCTAAGTTCTGGGTGATTGTAACCAGTTATGGCATTCCTGGCCAGTCTGTGACAATATTGCCATCATTGATAGTGAGGAAAGAAGCTTGAAGCCTCTTTAAAAACTTCAGTACAAGCCAGGCATGGTGGTGCTTGCCTGTAATCCCAGTACATGGAGGTTGAGACAGGAAGATTGCAGGTTCAAGGCCAGCCTCAGCCACTTAGTGAGACCCTCAGCAGCTTATGAAGATCCTGCTTCAAAATGAAAAATAAAACGGATGGGGATGTAGTTCAGAGGTAGAATGCCCCTGGGCTCAATACTCAGTGCCACTTCCCCCAAACCCAAACCCTAGAACAAAACATCAGTATGTTCACAGACTCTCTTGTGCACAACTTGTTCCCTTTTGTCATATTTAAATTTATTTCCTAAATACAAGAGAGAAAATGAAGACCAAAGAATGATGGACTATAGAACAGAGGTGACAAAGATGGATGCTGAGACCAACAGAAGTTATTTTAGGTCAAAAAGTGAATTGTACCTGGGCATGGGGGCGCACGCTTGTCATCCCAGTACTTGAGAGGCTGAGATCGGAGGATCTGGATTCACAGCCAGCCTCAGCTACTTAGTGAGGCCCTCCGCAACTTAGTGAGACTCTGTTTCAAAATAAAGAATAAAGCCGGGCATGGGGGCGCACGCTTGTAATCCCAGCATTCGGGAGGCTGAGATCAGAGGATCTGGGTTCGTGGCCAGCCTCAGTTACCTAGTGAGGCACTCCGCAACTTGGTGAGACTCGGTTTCAAAATAAAGAATAAAAAATAGGGCTGGGGGTGTAGCTCAAAGGTAGAATGTCCCTGAGTTCAATCCCTAGTACCGCAAAAAAAAAAAAAAAAAAAAAAAAAAGAATAAAAGAATAAAAAATAGGACTGGGGGTGTAGCTCGGAGTAGAATGACCCTGGGTTCAATCCCAAGTACAAAAAAATGAATTGTAACAAAACACGTCTTTATTCATGCCGCCACGCCTGCGTCATGCAGGTTAGTGGCATTTGTCCAGCTTTGGGTTGTCTCCATCTTCCTTTCTCCAGCGAGGGGTTCGGACTCCATGCACCAGCCAGCCCAAGGCGTTGTGTGGTGGTTGTTGGGGTGGTGATATTCTGCCAGAGTGATGCTCAGGGGTTGCCATGGGGCGGTGAGGGTGGCTTGCTCAGTCTCAGGGCGTCACCGGGGAAGGACAGAGGTGGCAACTGTCTTGCAATTGAGGGGCTCCAGTGTGACGATGAAGTTGGAAAACACTGGATAGAGAAAATAAAAATAACTGGAACTTCCGCCACGTGTCCAAAGTCTGGTTCCCACTACAAGGTGTGGTGAGAAAAGCCAGTCAGTTTTCTTTATCGTATAAGGCAGGTTGGGTTGGGCTTCCTTTAATTTGCAACTGATTGTATTCTCCCTGACACACAGATATTCTGAGCTGTAGAGTGGTCAAGCAGAAATAATGGCTTGCACTTCTAAAATGGAAGGAAAGGTAATCTACAGAGATTTAGGGGTCTCGTTTCAGGATTTCAGAGATGAGAGAAGTGAAAGGGGTGGAACCGGGCAAGTGGTGCATTCCTGTTATTCCAGTACTTGGGAGGCTAAGACAAGAGGATTGCAGGTTGGAGGCCAGCCTCAGCAACTTAGTGAGACCCCGTTTGAAAATAAAAAATAAAATAGGTCTAGGGGTGTAGTTTGGAGATAGAATGCCTTTGGGTTCAATCCCTAGTACCAAAAAGAAAAAAGAAAAGGAAAAGAAAAGAAAGGAGAAGAAAGAAAGAAAAAGAGAAAAAAAGAGGGATTGTGTTAAGAATCAAATATAGACGAATCCTAGTTTTATTTTTCTTTCTAACGCTTATTCTGATTTGGCATTCTACTATAAACTTCATGATGGCAGGAATTTTTGCCTGATTCATTTGTTCAGTGCCTAGAATTATGATTAGCACTAGAAAAAAATCTATCAAGGTTGTAAAAGAATGACTTTCTGAGCAAACCAAGGAGCCCAGCTCAGATGGGGTGGCCGGAATATACCTCGGGATGAATTGGCACCATTTTTTAAGCCTGTCAGAGAATGCTCTTCAGTTTGCGCGCATGAGGAGAGAAAGATTAGGAAGTTTGCCCAGGGCTGTGGAGTAGCGCCTTGCCCCACCCACACTGGCTCTCAGAGCCCTGACTATCTTTTAATGTTGTGACAAAGTGACAGAGTGCCTCTGGCAGGAGATGGGGGTGAGGAAATCTCTTGGTCTAAGATGATTTGAGGGCCAAAAGCAAAGTAATGTTCAGTGAATGGGACGCTCAAGTTTTGGAGTTGACAGCAGACTGGTCTAATTTTGCTGCAGAAAATTTAAGTTGCACTAGATAAACTACTTCAAGTCAAGCTTCCTTGAGGTAAAGGAAATAATGGCGGAGGGGTGAAATGAAGAGATCAATAGAAAGATAAAAAGGAATTTCCAAGGCTCTTAGGAAGCAGAGTCGGAGGAAACCTGTTACCAGGACTTACTCAAAAGATGAAGAGAGAGCGCTCTAGTTTCCACCTGCATCTGGAAAGAAAACAGAAGCGAAAAAGCAGTGGAATTTGCAGAACCCGCTGTCGTGGTGAAATTCCGGGAGCAGGCTCCAGAAGGTTCTGCACAGCGGGCTACACTGTTGTCCCTGCTTATTTTCAAGAGGTCTGTTGGCAAACGTCTCTCCCTTCTTCACACTCACTTTTCAAGGACCCCAGAGTCCCCAGTTTCATTTAGCAGAGTAACAGCTTTCAAGGAATAACCCGGCCTCAGGGTCTCCCCTTTCTTCTGCCCCCCATTCTCTTATTTTTCTAAGGTCCCTCCACATCTCTCCCTACCGCCCCCCCCCCCATCTTTTCTCCTTTTCTCCTCTGCAGTTTCTCTCCAGATGACAGATGTCAGTGAGCTCTGAAAGCCATGTCCTACATGAGATGTGTTTGATGACAAAGTCTGGTGTGTCTCAGCTAGAGCATGCTGGTTTTGAGGGTTGGGGTCACCCCGAAAGGACCGAATGAAATTCGTCTCTCTTTTTTTTTTAATGTGTTACTGGGGATTGAACCCAAGGACATTCTACCTCTGAGCTACACCCGCAGCCCTATTTCTTTATTATTTATTTTGAAACAGGGTCTCACTAAGTAGCGGAGGCTGGCCGCGAACCCGTATCTTCCTGTCTCAGCCTCCCAAGTACTGGGATTACAAGCATGTGCCACCACGCCCAGCTGAAATTCGTCTCTTGGAACTGCTGGAAAGTAGAAGCTGCTCTGTGTGGTCCCACATGGTGTAGAAAGAAGTAGGTGTGATTCACACACCTTGTTCAAATCCAAGTTCCATTTTTTTTTTTTTTTATTGCTATAGGCTGTTGGACAAAGAACATCACTGTTATGAGTCTTAGTTTTCTCATCTGTAAAATGAAAATAACAATATCCACTGCAAAGTATTTTGACAAATAAATGAGTGAAGCCCATAAAGCAATTGGTCCAGTACCTAGCACAGGCTGAGCATTCCCTGTTATCTTGCATCGATTTTACTTTGACCTACTCTTGTACCAATGTCCAGCCTAGGCTATAGAAGGTGGTGCTGCCCTTCTGGAACCTGAAGCAAAACTGAAATGCTCAGGACATGTGTTGATGGGGCTTCTGGGCAGAGGGTGTGTGTGTGTGTGTGTGTGTGTGTGTGTGTGTGTGTGTGTGTGTTAGTTAGCGAGTGTGTGTGTTAGTCAGTGTTCTGTCACTATAATAAAACACCTGTGATAATCAACTCATAAGCAAAAAAGGTTTACTTTGACTCTGAGTTTTGGAGGTTCCGGTCCACAATCCAGTGGCCTCCTTCACTCCAGCCTGTGTCAGGGCAAAACCACTCATTTCATCATGAACCAGTGAGCAAAAGAGGAAGGGACTGGGATTCCATAGTTCCCTTTGATGGCGTGTCTCCAGTGACTGACCAAGGACCTCCCATAAGACCCCGCCTCCTCAAGGTGGTGCCAACTCCCAGTAGTGCCACGCTTGGAGACCAAGTCGCTCCCACAAGAACCTTTGGGGACCATCAGCATCCAAATATACCCGGGGTTTTGGTGTCTGAATCCGTGCCCATCAAGAGAGTTCCAGGGTAGTTTGCTCTGTGGCTGGCTTCCGTTCATGTTTTCCTAAGTGTCTGCTGAAAGCCCGCCCTATCATTCCTGCCTTAATCCGTTTTCTCCGTACGAAGTTATCGAGCCCTTACGCGGTGTCAGGACGGGGAGCACAGTCACAGGACCCAGTTTGAGCTCCCTGTGTGTGACAGGGAGTTGACGTGGGGCTCTGTGGAGGGCACTGCATCACAGTCGCACCCGCAGGACAACGTGGCGACCTTGCTGGCCGGTGCAGTTGCTGGTCACCTTCTTAACCGTGACTCCGGGCGGGGTCACTGGGTCCTTAAGTGCCTATCTCATGCCCCTTTGTCCCTGCTAGCTTTTCACGATGGGGTTAGAATCTGTATGCATTCAGCTGGTTTAACTCCCCATCTCGCAGCACTTACACTCGTGGGCTGTGCATCTACCTTCAGCGTATATAAGTACACATTAGGTTACAGTATCACGTGAAAAGTCCACACTATTATTATTATTCTTAATAATTTGGTACTGGGGATTAGACCCTATGACATCCTATCTCTGAGATATATACCCCTAGCCCTTTTTCATATACATATCATATATAGTATATTTAATATACTGTTATTGGTGCCCTGTAGTCTCACATCATAATGGAATTCAGAGTGGCAGAGACACACATGCACACAGTACTTGGCGAGCTTCTCCCGTGACCCCCGATCCTCGCCCCCTCCTTCCCCATACTGCAATTAAGATAAGCATCGATAATTTCATATATGTACATAGTATCGATGGCAGTGTTTCCTTCACCAATTCTCCCTTTTTAAAATATGTGAAGCAAGGTCTCCCTAGGTTGTTGAGGGCCTCACTAAGTTGCTGAGGATGGTCTCGAACTTGCAAGTCTCCTGTCTCAGCCTCCCAAGTGCTGGGATTGCAAGTGTGTGCTACCATGCCCGGATCCACACTATAATTTAATCAGGGGAATATAAGACCCACAAGCTTCTTTACTCTATGTTGGTACATAGACTGCCCATGTAACATTGAAAAGTCTTTTTAGTAGGTTGAGATACATTTTCTCAATCTATAGATTTCCGGAGAAATCAGGGTCAAAGCTGGAGGATGCCAGACTCGGGGCTTCAGTGCCTTTTGAATTCATTCATGTCAACAAAACACTGTGCTGCTTTTCTTTTTTACCCTCATGTTTTTCTTGCAACTTAAAAAATGAAACAGAAGTATGATTGCTGGTGAGGTGTTTAGTTTTAACCTTTCTAGTATCCAAGACAACATGGTTCTTTTTTTTTTTTCGGTGTCTTAGTAGGAAAGTTCTTCAGATGTCTGCGGCCGGGTCTGGGGTCTTCTGTGAAGCTTCGTTTACTTCCTTGCTTCCTACATTTCAGATGTCAGCGTGGCTAGGGGTGGGGGTAGAGCGAAGTCTGATTGCTTTTATAGATATAAATGCTCTTCTGGTTAGCATTAAATTGTAGGCACACTTAAGAATCTTGAAATCATTGGCAATTTATTTGTTTTCATACTCAAAGTTTATTTTTGAAAGGGGTTTGACTTTTTGAGCCAATTTTTCTTTTCTTTTCTTTTTTTTTTGGTTTTAGAAATTCATGATAAATGAGAAGTATAATAGTTTGCCTGGGTTTCAAAAACATACATTTCCTAAACCTACTCTTTTTCCCCTTTGGTTTTAGGTTTAGCTCTAATATGTTTGATCCTTATAGAAGTCAGAGGAACTTTAGAACTATAAAAATAACTCATTGGCTTAGGTTTGAGGGAATGTCGTCCTCCGTTTTTGGCATCCCCGTGTTTAAATGATTTCGTTGTCTTTTAAAAAAATTCCACCCTGAAATACTTGGCTTGTGTTGTACATTCTGTGGTCTCTGGGGAGCGGGCTCCAAAGTCGGGCCTGTGGTTGGTTCCGTAGTGGGGAGGTTCTGAGCTTGTGCTGGAGCGGGCTGCCTTCCTTACTTTGAGCTTCCCTTCTGACACCTGTTCTGGCCATTGCCCCAGCAGCTGCCTTTCCTGCGGGGGTTTCTGCTTTCTCTCACCTTTGTGTGAGCTCTCAACTCCTTGGCCCTGCACGACTTGGACAGTGAGACGCACACTGGGCTCAGCGGCATCTGTGTTCCTGTGCTGCTTTCCTTTTGAATGGATGCCCAGGACTCTGGCTTGCCATGGACGCCTGGCTTGGTCTTTCCTCTGTGAAATAAACGCCCCCCCCCCCCATAGGCCAGGCTTGACACTTTGTTGTGTCTCCCAAAATTGCCATCAAAACACATCAACACAACTTGGTGAGGCACTCTGCAACTTAATGAGATCCTGTTTCAAAATTAAAAAAAAAAAAAAAAATAGGGCTGGGGGTGTAGTTCAGAGGTAGAATGCCCTTGAGTTCAATCCCCAATACCACAAAGACAAACAAATGAATGAACAAACAAACAGACACATCAACAAATTTAATAAGCAGCATCCTTTTGAATTCCACCACAAAGCGAACTCTAAAAGTGTTGGCCAGGGCTGCAGCCTTTACTGAGATTCTCATGAGGTGACCGAAGAGTAGATTACAATGCAAAACTGTTTTTTTTTCTTTTTCCTTTGGTACTGGAGATTGAACCCAGGGGCATTCTACTTCCGAACAACACTCTCAGCCTTATTGTGCTTTTTATTTTGATACAGGATCTGGCTAAGTTGCTGGGGCTGGCTTTGAATCTATGATATGATCCTCCTGTCTCAAATGCTGGGATTACAGGCATGTACCACCGTGCCCGGCTGAAAAACTTAAAATGCTCTCTAGTCATCTTTCCTTTCTTCTTTTTGTCTTTCTTATTTCCTTTTTCACCACAAACTGTACCCCATTTCACCCTCATGGACTTCTCCCCCTCCCCTGAGAATATTGCAAATAACAATTCTGAATTCTCCTTCTGGCATTTTCTACAGCTCGGTATTGGTGATCTTTCTTATTGTGAAGTGTGGGAGTTTAATTTTCCCTAGTTGGTCTTCATTCTCTTGCTTTTAAAATCTCAGGCTTTTATCTCTGTTGTTTCATTTTCTTCCTCCTTGTATGAGAGTCTTATGACTATTTGTTATCCTTTTAGAATAAGACCGATCCTGAGGGTATATATTTGCCTCAACGAATCTGTCTCATATAATTAGACCTTGAGTGTTTCCCTTTAACAAGATATAGTTCTTTATTTTATTTTTTTAATTGGTGCATTGTAATCATCCATCTTTGTTAGGTATAAGCTGATAAAGGCATACATGCACACACGAGATATAGCCTTAATCAGTACAGGCAAACAGCAGTCTCTGATTGGCTGCGGGCCTTTGGGGTCTCCAGGCCCAAACTCAGCAGGATCAGAGACTATGGTGTTCCGTTTAGAGCCTGCGGCCTGCTAGTTGGAATTTAGTGTCCCACAGACACCACCATCGCTCTTCTCACAGATCCAAAGAGATCCAATAGACTTCCAAATCCAAGGAGAAGAAATATAAATAAAATAATAAAATAATAATAATCAAATAATAATAATAATCAAAATAATAATCAAATTGATTAAAGCTTAGTAATAAAGAGAAGATCTTTAAAGCATCTAGAAAAAAGTCACAATACATAGAGGGACAAAAATACAAATGATAGATTGCTCAACAGAAACTCCACAAGCTATAGTACAATGGAATAACATTCTTAAAATACTACATACCACAGTTTTTTAATTGTATATCTTTTTCAATCCCTTAAAAAAAAACTTTATATTTTAAGTCACTTTCATGAAGACAGTATATAGTTGAGCTTTTCTTTTTCTACCTAATTGATATTATTTGCTTTTTAATTACAGTGTTTATGTCATTTATCTTAAAAGTGTCAGTATTATTGAGATGAAATCTATCATCTTTGTATTTTTTTAAAAATTAACTTACCAAAAACAAATACCAAGATGGTAGATTTTAACTTAACTCTATTAACAATTCCATAATTCCTCCTTTTTTCTCTTTTCTTGCTTCATTCTGTGTAAAATAAAATTTTTGGTTTCTTTCAATTTCATTTTATCTCCACTTTTGGCTATTATCTATATGTCTTTGGTTTGCGTTTTTGTTACTTAAACAGATGGTAACAATTGTTTCTAGTAAAAGAAAAAGAATAAAAAAGAAAAAATCATCAGTTTAAAATTTTATATTCAGTGATAAATGTTTTTCCAATTGAAAGTAAGAAAGTATTTCTTTAAGCGGGGAATGGCGGCACACGCTTGTAATCCCAGTACTTGGGAGGCTGAGACAAGAGGATCCAGGTTCTCCGCCAGCCTCAACTATTTATGAGGCTCTCTGCAACTTAGTGAGACCCTGTTTCAAAATAAAGAATAAAAAATAGGACTGGGGGTGTAGCTTGGAGCATTAAGTTCATTTTTAACTTGTGGTATTTTGACATACAATACATTTATAAGTTGAGAAGAATCTGTATAGCTAATTAGTCAAAAGTAAAGATAAAATGGAATCCTAAAAAAAAATACTCATTTGATAAAATGAAAAACAAAAGAATAAAAACAGGAAAAGAGGAAAACTTAACTTATCAAAACCAAATACCAAGATGGTAGATTGTAACTGAACCCTATTGATAATTACATGACATGGAAGTGGTCTTAACATTACACTTGAAGGGCAGAGATGATCAGATTGGGTTTAAAAAGGAATATCATCTATTAGAAACTAACTTTAAATATAATGAAACAGCTATATTAAATTGAAAGAATGCTGAAAGATGCATCTTATAAATAGTGAAGTAGCTATATTAAGATTAAAGTAGATTCAGCCGGGCGTGGTGGCGCACGCTTGTAATCCCAGCATTCGGGAGGCTGAGACCGGAGGATCTGGGTTCGCGGCCAGCCTCAGCTACCTAGTGAGGCACTCCGCAACTTAGTGAGACTCGGTTTCAAAATAAAGAGTAAAAAATAGGGCTGGGGGTATAGCTCGAAGGTAGAGCGCCTCTGAGTTCAATCCCCAGTACCGCAAAAAAAAAAAAAAAAAAAAAAAGATTAAAGTAGATTCAAAGTAAGGATATTACCAGAGGTAGTATAGAACTTTCTATAATAGTAAAAGGATCAATTCATGAAGAAGACATAACAATTGTAAATAAACACCTAATAACAGAACTTGCAGATATATGAAGAACAAAAGAGAAATGAAATAAGTAATTATTAAATTGATAAATAATTAAATTAAGGAAATGGACAAATCTATAGTCAACAAAATTCATGGCTAAGTTGACAATCCTCTTTTAGTAATATATAGGATATGTAGGTAGAAAACTAGTAAAGGTGTAAAAACTTGAAAAATATTAATAAAATGACTTAATTCTTATTATAAAATATTTTAGCTGATGTGACAATTTATTTTTTATTTTTTATTTTTTTTTTGCGGTACTGGGGATTGAACTCAGGGGCATTCTACCTCTGAGCTACACCCCCAGCCCTATTTTTTATTCTTTATTTTGAAACCGAGTCTCACTAAGTTATGGAGTGCCTCACTAGGTAGCTGAGGCTGGTCTTGAACCCGGATCCTCCAGTCTCAGCCTCCCGAATGCTGGGATTACAAGCGTGCGCCACCACGCCCGGCTGATGTGACAATTTAATAGACATTCTCTTCAATATGCGCAGAACATTTATGGAGATAGATTACATCTTGGGCTATAAAGGGAGTATTAATAAATTTTAAACATGTTCTTTCTTTATAACAGAACTGAAAGGGAACTGAATAACAATGAAAATTCTTAAAAAAATTAAATTGAAGAATAAGTAACTTATGAATCCAGAAATAAATGACATGTTGCATTAGAAATACATTGAAATGGATTAAAGTGACAAATTACCCAAATTTGTGGGAAGTAGAGCATTACTTGAAGGAAAATTTATACTTTTAAACACTTATTTTGGAAAAAAGAGATCCTTAATGATCTCAGTTTCCATGTTTAAAACAAGGAGACTGCAAGAACAAGAGTAAATTAAACAAAAAGTAAACTAAGGGGAAAATATTAATGAAAAGAGCAAACCTCAGTGGAATATAAAATGAACTCGGGAATGTTAATAAAACAATGTACTATTTTTTAAAGCCATTAATAAAATTGATAATTTTTGGCCAGACTGATCATTTAAAGGACAAAGACATAAATTATCAATACTAAGAATATTAAAGGAGGTAGCCTTATTACACTTATAGGCATTAAATGGATAATAAGATAATACTACACACAGTTTTATTCCATGGATACACAACAAGAAATGACATTTATTGAAATATATAGACTATCAAATACAGTCAAGAATATATTGATAGTATATATGTGTGTGTGTGTGTGTGTGTGTGTGTATGTTTCTGTCATTCCTTCAAAAAAAATATCACATTCAGGTGGTTCTTTGACAAAGTCTGCCAAACCTTTAAGAAACAAATATATCTAAACCTATGCACATTTGTTCAAAAAATAAAAGTGTATAGACTTTCTATATTACATTATGAGGATTGATCATAATACCAAAAAAGGTATCACAATAAAAGTAAGAATATATAAGAAAAGATATCACAGGTAAGAAAAATAAAAATAGAAACTTCATGAACTTTAGAAAAATAATTTACTAAAAAAATTATAGCTAATTTCATACCTGCTTTCAAATGCTATCCTCTAAGATTAGGAACAAGAAAAACTGTCTTCTCTGACCACCATACATGGTTTAGGGGAATTCTTAATGTAATTAGACAAAAAACAATAATAATAAAAAAGGAAATAAATGACATATGTATTGGAAAAGAAGTGTAACTGTAACTTTTGCGAAGATAACATGACTATATAGATAAAAAACATGGAATTTACTAAAAAAGAGTCTAAAACTAATACAAATCTTACAAAGATCACAAGTTAAAATGCCAATATACAAAAGTTAATTGTATTTCTATATTATAAGTGAACAATTGAATAGAAATAGAAATTAAACAACACAGTACAATTTCCAATGGCATCAAAAGAAATAGGAATAAATATGTAAAATTATTTGCAATATCTGTATGCTGAAGATTGCGAAATATTTCTGAGGTCAATTAAAGACCTAAGTAAATTAAGAGCTGTATTATACTCATATATCAGAATACTTAATGTATTTGAAGTATCATTTTATCTCAAATAGGTATATTATTCAACGTAACTTCAAAAAGAATTCTATGAGGGTCTTGTTATTTTTTAAAATAGAAATTATGAACTACATTCTAAAATTTATATGGAAATACAAAAGAATTTGAGTAGTCAAACAATATGGAAAGAAACAAAGTTAGAAGACTTATGTTACCTAATTTAAAGACTTACTATAAAACTGTAGTAATCAGGACAGTATGTTACTGGCAGAAAGACAGATTAATGGATAAACGGAATGGAATAGAGTCCAGAAATAGACCAGCAAACATGTAACTAATTGACTTTCACCAAACGTATGTGGAGGTAGCGGGGAATAAGATAGTGTATCTAACAAATGATGCTAAAATGATTTGATCCACATTTGCAAAAAAGGATCTCAATGCTTACCTCAATTATAGGCACAAATATAAACATAAGAGCTAAAAGTATAAACTTTCTAGAAGGAAACATAGGATAAAATCTTTTATCCTAGTGTTGGCAAATGTTATTATTTTTGAAAGGTCAGAAAATACAAGAATCAAAATATAAGAACTTGGGTAAATTAGACTTCATTAAAATAAAAAAAAAAACTGTGCTTATACAAAGTACATTGTTGAGAAAATGAAACTGCAAGCCATAGAGTTAAGAAAAGTATTCACAATGTACGTATCTGAGAACATATACTTGAAACATGGAGTATAAAAATTTTACAACTCAAGATGACCAAACCAAACTAAACCTCCATAAATGGCCAAATTGTCTGGAGAGACTTTTTTTTTTTTTTGCGGTGCTGGGGATTGAACTCAGGGGCATTCTACCTCCAAGCTACACCCCCAGCCCTATTTTTTATTCTTTATTTTTGAAACCGAATCTCTCTAAGTTGCGGAGTTCCTCACTAGGTAGCTGAGGCTGGCCTCGAACCCGGATCCTCCGGTCTCAGCCTCCCGAATGCTGGGATTACAAGCGTGCGCCACCACGCCCGGCTCTGGAGAGACTTTTTACCAAAAAGATATATACACTTGAAATGGTTATTAGAGAAATCTATGTTAAGACCACAATGAAATGTCATTACCCATCCACTAGAATGCTGAATGTAATATAGTCATTTTCATCATTTGACCTGGTAATTTCCCTCCTGGAGAAGTAAAAATGTGTGCCAATAGAAAAACTCTTATATAAACATTTGTAGCAGCTTCTTTATAATAGCTCCAAAGTAGAAATAATCCAAGTGTCAAGGAAGTGCTGAGTAGACATACAAAGTTTGCTGTATCCATAATGTGGAATACTCAGCAATAAAAGAATCCACTGATACACACAGCAACATAAATATCAAAAGCGTTTATGCTGTGTGAAAGGAACCAGATATGAAGGACTGGACAAGGTACGAGTTTATAAGACATTTAAAAAAATCACAGGGGCATTCTAGCCGGGCGTGGTGGCGCACGCTTGTAATCCCAGCATTCGGGAGGCTGAGACCGGAGGATCCGGGTTCATGGCCAGCCTCAGCTATCTAGTGAGGCACTCCGCAACTTAGTGAGACTCGGTTTCAAAATAAAGAATAAAAAAATAGGGCTGGGGGTATAGCTCGGAGGTAGAATGCCACTGAGTTCAATCCCCAGTACCGCAAAAAAAAAAAAAAAAAAAAAAAAAAAAAAAAAAATCACAGGGGCATTCTACCTCTGAACTACAGCCCTATTTTTTAAATTCTGAAACATAGTCTTGCTAGGTTGATGAGAGTCTCACTACTTGCTGAGGCTGTCGTTGAACCAGCAATCCTGTCTCAGCCTCCCAAATACTGGGATTACAAGCGTGTGTCACCGTGCCCAGCTAATATATGACATTTTAGAAAGGCAATACTACAGGTGCATAAAGAGAATTGGGGATTGCCCCTATGTGAAGGCTATCTGACTGCAGAAAGCCTGCAGAAAGGATGCTTATTAAGACAGAAATATTCTATGTATTGATTTTGGTGACTATTACATGACTGCTTACATTACAATGGGAGAAAATCTTTGCCAACTACTCCTCTGATAGAGAACTAATATCTAAAATATACAAGTACTTAAAAGACTTAATACTAAAAAAAACCACCCAATCAAGAAATGGGCAATCGAATTAAATAGACACTTCACAAAAGAAGAAATACAAATGGCTAACAAATACATGAAAAAATGTTCAACATCATTAGCAATCAGGGAGATGCAAATTAAAACTACACTGAGATTCCATCTAACTCCATTAGAATGGCAATCATCAAGAAGTGAAATAACAATAAATGTTGGCAAGGATGTGGGGAAATAGGAACTCTTCTACACTGTTGGTGGGATTGCAAATTAGTACAGCCGCCATGGAGGCTATGGAAATCAGTGTGGAGATTCCTCAGAAAATTGGAAATGGATCCACCATACAATGCAGCTATTCCACTCCTGGATAGCTTTCCAAAGGGACTGAAATCAGAATATCATAGTAATATATGCATATTCATGTTTATAGCAGCACAATTCCCAATAGCCAAATCATGGAACCAACCTAGGTGTCCATCAACAGATGAACAGATTACAAAATTAAGGGATATCCACACAGTGGAATTCTACTGAGTGGTAAAGAAGAACAAAATTATGTCATTTTCAGGAAAATGGATGGACCTGGAGAGCATTATGTTAAGTGAGATTAGCCAGTCACCAAAAGTGAAGGGTCATGTTTTCTTTCATATGCAGAAGCTATGGAGGAATTGGGGTACCAGAAGGACTTTAGATAATTGAAGAGAAATTCCAGTGGAGCCAGGGAGGTGGTCTAGGGAAGGGGGCGTGGGGGAGTGAGGATCAAGGGAAGAATCACTTCCATTAATATTATGTCCATATGTGAGAATACCAAAGTCAATCTCAATACCCTGTGTGGGGAAGGGTGGGGGCAGGGAGGCAGGAAGAGCCGGCCAAGTGCTGTGTGCAAGGATGTCACTGTCACTCTAAACTACATTATGATGTGAGACAATAATGCACCAATAAAAGTATAGGAAATTATATTCCTAAAATTGAGGAAATGGCTCATAACTTTAATAAAGTTGATTAAAACTAGTGAAAAGAAGGCATTTCCTTGGGACGTCATTTTGAATCACGTTGAAGAGTATTACAATGTCTGTTGTGTAAAGGTTGGAATCCTGCTATCCTGATTGAAGAAGTATGTCTGGTTGTCTTAAGGCAGTAGTATAGTTTCTGCAAAGGGATAGCATGCCATTCTAATTAACTCGTTTCTTTTTATCTAGGCAGAGCAAGGCCCACCCAAGCTAGAGAAAACGCAAAGAGACCAGTGACTTAAATGAAGATATTCTATGAATCATCTCAAATGAGAGGCAGTGGGTCACTATTTAGATATTACTACTGGAAAAAAAAATCTAGTGTCAACAATTGGGAACACATTTTTGAAATATCTGTGCCAAGTCCCAGTGAAACATTAGAAGAGACAAGCATGACAAAGGTCATTGAGCTTCCTCTACAAGACATGACACCTCAGCGTTAGCCTTTGGAGGAAATTCCTGAGATGGATTGACAAATCCAATACCAAGCTTTGGCTCACAAATTTTGGTCAGGAAGCTGGAGAGAAGGCTGTCGTGGCACAGGGATGTGTTGTCTTTTTTATTTCACACCACCAGCAACATCCAAGTTTCCTGCCACACTGTCTTGGGTAAAACAATTGCTGGCAACTCCGTTTTTCTTTGCCGATGCATAATCATTTGTAAATTATTTGTGTGGCTATATTTCCTCCTTTGTTTTGGCATTTTTGAGTTTTAGATTATTGGATTCTACCCCCTCCATGTGAACTGCTTAATGGTTCATTGGTTTACTAGGGACAAGTGCGGCCACTGCCCCTGGAAGAAGTCAGTGTGTGGTGTATGTGAACCGTGGTGAGGTTTTAGCTGAGGATGGATGGCATGTTAGCTTTGGCCTTGAGTTCTTGAGGGCTCATGATTAAAAGTTGTTCAGGGAGACGTGTTTCTCTTTTTCGGTTGCCAGTTCCGTGGTTTTCCTGTGGAGTTGGACTGGTTTTCATCAATAGCTGTGGTTAATTCCTGGGAGCCAGAAGTAGCCAGTTTGGAGGTGATTCTTCCACTTTCTTTGAATGAGGAAGAGGATTTTTGACTCTTTGGTTGCTGTGGTGTGTGTTTTTTTATTTTCTTAATTGAGAACTGATTAGAAGTGATAGGGTAGGATTTTGTGTAAGCAAAGCAGAAGCCTCCGGAATGCCCACTCACACCTCATACAACCAACGAGGATTCTCACATTCAGGACGGGGAAGAGGCCTTTTGGTGTCAGAGACAAGAACAGAAGTGTACTCGTTGATGTTCAGTGTTTGTTGCTGCTGTTTCACATGGCTCTGGATGTGGGTTTCAGAGCGTCCATAGAAAAGGTGCAAATAGAGAGGGGGCAAAGTGATTGGTCAGATTTTTTTTTTTTCTTTTTCTGCAGTACCAGGGATGGAACCCAGGGGCATTCTATCTCCGAGCTACACCCCCAGCCCTATTTTGTATTCTTTATTTTGAAACAGGGTCTCACTAAGTTGTGGAGGGCCTCACTAAGCAGCTGAGGCTGGCCTCGAACCTGGATCCTCCAGTCTCAGCCTCCCAAGTACTGGGATTACAAGCATGCGCCACCATGCCCGGCTGATTGGTCAGATTTTTGAATTTATTTGGGGCACAGTTTATATATGCAAAATTCGCTCTTTTTTTTTTTTTTTTTGCAGGGGATAGTCATGGAGTATATGGCTTTTTTGGCTTGGAGTTTTCTATTTAGCAGCAATACATTTGTGAGTCATTTATGTTGTTTCATGTATGAATAGCTAATCTGTTTATATTGGTGAATGGTATTCCATTGTATAGATGTATTACATTTTGTTCATTCAGCAGTGGAAGGATATTTGGGTTGTTTTTAGATTTGAGAGATTATGATTAAAGATGATTATGATTAAAGATGCCATGAACAGCCACCTGTAAGTTTCTATTTCAATATGACTTTTCCTTTTACTTGGATAGGTATTTGGGAGTAGCATCACTGAGTCATGCGGTACATAAAGCATATTTAACTTTGTAAGAAACGGCTAGACAATATTCGTAAGTGACTGTACTGTTTTGCATTCCCACCAACAATGTATGAGAATTCACATTGCTCTACATTCTTGCAAGCACATGGTATTGTAAATATTTCACTTAAGAATGTTATCATTTTATATTTGGCTAAGGATAGTTTTAACCTGCAGATGGTCTGGGAAAATACTGTCTATACATCTAGGATTATCTTGACAACTGGTATTGATTCTTGGACAAGATAAGGATGAAATCAGCTTGGTGTGGTGGCACATGCTTGTAATCCCAGTACTTGGAAGGGTGAGACAGGAGGGTTATCGGTTCAAGGCCAGCGTGTGCTAATTTAGTGAGACTCTGTTTCAAAATAAAAACTAAAAAGGTCCAGGAGAACTGGGTGTGGTGCTGCACGCTTGTAATCCCAGTACTTGGGAGGCTGAGACAGGAGAATTGCATGTTCACAGACAGCCTCAGCTACTTAGTGAGGTCCTCTGCAACTTAGTGAGACTCTGTTTCAAAATAAATAATAAAGAATAGGGTTGGGGGTATAGCTCAGAGATAGAATGCCCCTGGGTTCAATCCCTAGTACTGCAAAATAAATAAAAATAAAAAAGATCCAGGGGTGTAGCTCAGAGGTAGAGCACCCCTGGGTTCAATCTCCAGGATCACATACAAAAAAGAATATGGATGAAATCCCTCAAGAGTGATTTACAGTTTCTTTGATGTGCTTCTTATCAAGAGGTAGAGCTTCTTTTTCAGACCTTCCAGAGGGGGCTGGCCTTGGCGATTTACTTTCACGAATAGTTTATGATAGATATGGTTGTGCATAGTAGTCAGGCTAAAAGACCTATGGCCTCTTCCTTGCTTTTCCTTCTCTGAAATCATTCATCTGGGGGGAGCCCAACAACTTCTCTGCTGCAAAGACACTCAGCCCTGGGGGAGGCCCTGGTGGGGGGAACTAAGCCTCCTGCCAAGAACCAGTTAGGAGCTGACGCCTCCTGTTGAGGGTGTGCCATATTGGAAGTGGATCTTCCGGCCCCAGACAAACCTTCGAATGACTACATCCCAGGCCAACATCGCATCTACAGACCCATGAAAGACCCTGAGCCGGGACCACCAAGCCGAGCTGCTCCCAGATTACTCACTTATAGCCAATGTTTAGTGGATGTTTGCTATTTAAAATATTAAGTATTGGGGTGAGTTATTTCTTCTTTTTTAAAATGTGGTACTAGGGATTGAATCTAGGGGCATTCTACCTCTTAGCCATAGCCCCACACCTATTTTATTTTATTTTCTTTTAATTTTGAAACAGGGTCTCACTTAGTTGTAAAAGGCCTTGCTGTAAGTGTCTGATGGTGGCTTTGAACCTGTGATTCTCCTGTCTCAGTCTCCCAGGTACTGGGATTACAGGTGTGAGCCGCCATACCCTGCTGGTATTAGGATAATTTATTATGCAACAATAGATAATTACTACAGATTTTGGTACCACATGTGAGGTGCTACTGTAAAAAGTACCTAAAAATCTGAGAAAGACTTTAGAATCAGTTAATAAGCAGGTAAAGGGCTTGGTATTAATTATTCCGGAGAAATTCTGGGATTCTCCCCCAAATTCTTGCTCTTGTGTTTTAGTATAAATATTAAGCTATACCTGACTTTAGTTTCTTTATTTTAAATGGATTTTCACAATAGCTGACTCAAATTATGTGCAGAGAAACATTTGGTCTAGGACTTTAAAAATGTCCTAGGGTTACCAAGTAAAATCATAAATCACGAAACACCCTTATCCATTTTCTTAAATATCTCCTTTTTCAGTGATTACTGTAACAGTAGGAAGTCCTTGTCTCAATTTTTGTTTTAAATTTGAATTTCAGTAGGAGGTTTTAAAGTCAAAAGTTTGGATGGAAATAACTGATTATCTGGCTCCAAAGGACATTTCCAAAAAGAGATCTCTTGGGCATAATCCATGCACCCAAATTCTCACAGAGTAGGAGATTTACCACTTAAGAAGTTTAGTGTCATTGGTGGATATTTTACATGTACATTCTTTAAGCTTCGAATTTAATTTCTTTGGCAATTCCAGCTAGTCTCTGCATGAGAAACCCTGCGCGAAGCCAGGTTCTCCTTCGATCTGGAGGCCCAAGGCTGCGTTAATATATCATACCTGCCTCCCATTAATTCCATTGTGTTACATAAATTGTTGAGTTCTGCTTTTTGGCTTTTTCCTGGCTAAGGTGTGAAGAGGCCCAGGAGAGAAAGGAAAGTAAATCAGAGTGTGCATACTGTCTTTTCCTCTCAGTAATCATGTCTGACTTAATCCTCGGCAGAGCCAAGACACCCTTTTTCCCATGGTTGAGTCTAATTTCTTTCTCTTCTGGGGGTCGTGATGCAATTATTTAAATGTATATTGAATCATTAGTGTTTGGAAATGCCAGGGAGAGAGGAAAGTGCTTCGGAGCAGCCACCACATGCCAGCTATGACACGCGATGGCTGAAGTGTGTGTCACTGGCTGGCACCGTTTGACCAAACTCAGTGTCCAGTGTTGATCAGGCTCTTATACTTACAGCTGCAATGACCAGCAAAATTTTTCAGCTCAATTGGGATGATATTGTGAAAGCTCATTCTCACGGACTATATGAAACTGATCCTTTGTGCTTAAATCTGGCAGGCTTCCTGAAAACCTTCTGGCAGGACATCGTGCACAATATTGTATACAGTTTGAATATTAGTTCTGGACCTCTGGTGATCTATGGTGGTAGGCAGGCAAAGCACATTTTCGAGACCCAGACCGTGTGTCTGTGGGAAGTCCAGTTACATTGTTCCTTTGTTATTATAGTCTTCCTGTCACTATTGGGTTTTTTTCCAGTGAAGGAGTCCTCAGAGGTGAGAATACCTGGCAATAATTAAGCCTGCTATGTACCTCTGTGGGAACTTGTATTTGTTAGTTGTGCTGTCATAATGGTATGCCAGTGTGGTTTTCTAGGAAGGACATTCTACGGTGGAATTAGGCGTGCAGAAGGTTTATCTGTGGAGCACATGTCCAAGGAAACCCGAGAAGGACTGTGCAGTCATTAGACGAGGAGACAAGCCTGTTAACATTTCTGCCAGCCAAGTGAGGCGCAGTCTCCCCCCAAATCACCTGGCGTAGCCCCCCCGTTAGGCTGAAATGCATGGGCCCTGCCCCACTGGCTGGGAGAGTCATTAGCTGGAGACAATCTTGAGAAGAACATGACCTTGTGTGTCAAGCAGAGGCAGACCCTCCAGCGCTAATGGCTGCACTCTTCTTTCCCGCAGTAACATTCCCTTGTCTGGACCCCGAGTCCTTTCTTGATGAGGAATCTGGGCAGCACATCTCTACGTTGCCACCCTTGGTGAAAGGTGAATCTTGGCAGCTGTTTACTGGGCTGTTTCCATCTCAGGTCCAGTAGGTACTCAGTTTCATATAGTCTGTGAGAATGAGCTTCCACAATATCATCCCAATTGAGCTGAAAAATTTTGCTGGTCATTGCAGCTGTAAGTATAAGAGCCTGATCAACACTGGACACTGAGTTTGGTCAAACGGTGCCAGCCAGTGACACACACAGAGATGTATGGCTTCAGAGAAGAAGGCTTTTCTGAAATAGTTTATTAATAAAAATAAAAAAGTAAAAAATCATAAGATGTTAAAATGCTTCATATCTGTTTTAAACATTTTATTTTATTTTATTTTATTTTTTTTGCGGTACTAGGGATTGAACTCAGGGGCATTCTACCTCCGAGCTATACCCCCAGCCCTATTTTTTATTCTTTTATTTTGAAACCGAGTCTCACTAAGTTGTGGAGTGCCTCACTAGGTAGCTGAGGCTGGCCGCGAACCCGGATCCTCCGGTCTCAGCCTCCCGAATGCTGGGATTACAAGCATGCGCCACCACGCCCGGCTAAACATTTTATTTTAACTTAATGAAATGTAGGAGGACAAAGTCCGTAATAATTAGATAGGGACAGTCTTTGCTTTGAGTGTGGGTCTTCTGACTGAGTTCCATTTTCACTCTCATGTCTTAGGACCACTATTTTTATTTATTTATTTATTTTTTTGCGGTACAGGGGATTGAACTCAAGGGCATTCTACCTCCAAGCTACACCCCCAGCCCCATTTTTTATTCTTTTTATTTTGAAACAGGGTCTCACTAAGTTGCCGAATGCCTTACTAGGTAGCTGAGGCTGGCCGTGAACCCAGACCCTCTGGTCTCAGCCTCCCGAATGCTGGGATTACAAGCGTGAGCCACCATGCCCAGCTCTTAGGACCACTATTAAAACATGATCCTGAATTTACAGTTTGCATTGTTAAGTTGGAGCATAACTTTATACATTCAGAAACAGTCCAGGTATATACTTTCCTGGATTTTAGTTACTTTTCCACCAATATTTCATGGTTGTTTTTGCATTAGTTCAATTCAGTATTGTTTTAAAATGATTCATGTTTCTTTAGATTTTTAAAAGTAAATCAACCTTGCTTTTATTGAAACAACTTCCTTTTCACTCATTTTTCCTCATTTTAGATTGCCTTTACTATAACTAATTGCACAAAGGTATAAATATGTCAGAGAACAAACAGATTGTGCTTCTGTGTGTGTAACTTTACAGGCGAGAGCAGCAATAGTCAGGTTTCCTAGACAAAGGGATAGTAGTCCTAAACCTTCTTTTGGTGATGGCTCTTGGTCAGTATCCTTTATAGAGGAAAAAGAGAATGACAGTTAATTAAGCAAACAAGAAAGCTTTTACTTATGTATTCATAGCTATATCCACAGTTACTCATAACTTTTGATAGAAAGGCCATTCCAGAATAATAAGCATTCCATTTCTAAAGAAAGATGCAGAGCCGGCATGGCGGTGCATGCTGCAATCCCAGTACTTGGGCGGCCAAGAAAGGAGAATTGCAGGTTCAAAGCCAGCCTGAGCAACTTAGTGAGGGTCTCAGCACCTTAGTGAGACCCTGTTTCCAAATAGAAAAAATAAAGTTGGTCTGGAGGGTGTATCTAGGCAATAGAATGCTCTGGGTTCAATCCCTAGCACCAGAAGAGAGAGAGAGAGAGAGAGAGAGAGAGAGAGAGAGAGAGAGAGAGAGAGAGAGAGAGAGAGAGAGAGGAGAGATACATAGGTAGGTAGATAGATAGATAGATAGATAGATAGATAGATAGATAGATAGATCGATCTGCAGGCCCAAATTACTGCTGGGTGTCTTCCTTGGTGATGTAGGCTAGACCACTGAGTTAGCTTCAGGATGTCTTTTGATCATTAGACCTGTCCACATGAAGCCTAACACAAGTAGTCTGTTAGGTTCCTTTTCACCACAAGGCTATTTCTGGTTGGCCATTGAAGGTTGGCCATCTGTCTCTCTGCGGGAGCCTTCCCTGGGCTTCTTTCATAGCACCAGCTACCTGAGATAGAGTAAACCAAGAGAGAGCCACAGAAAAAATGAAACTTCAGGGAGAGGCAGCCTTTCTCCCAGATCAATTTGTTTATAATTATATCACTCCTCAACATGAAAGCTTGGCACTCTATTTTGTGTCCTTGAGTAACTACTTTTTCTCTGACCTTTCGGATTGAACAGAAGAGTTCGTGGGAGCCCCACACGGTTAGCATGTGTTGCGAACATCATCTCTGAACGTGCTTTGAAGGGTAATGGAAATGAATTCAAGTTCCAGCAATTTCCGTGGGTGGCTTGAATTCATATTATTTGAGTAACGTTTGCAAACATCTGGCTGGAACATCCCACCAACTGGGAACAACTTAACTTCTCACTCCAGTTTTCATATTTCGGGGGAAGGAGCTTGGAGCAGAGGTAGCTGATTATATGACTCTTAGAACCTTCCTCTCACTTGGATTTTCTGAATGGTGATTAGTGAAGTTGAAAATCCTGGAAAGAAGCCACAAAGTCTTACTTACAGTTAAAGATAAAGCAGACATAAGCCTAGTTTGGGCTGATGCCCCTTTTCTGGCCCAGAAGTGATTTCTGGGAAGGGACTCATCCTGAGTGCCAAGATAATTTCAGGGCTGTGCTTTCTTTCTCACTTTGTGTGGAAATTGACATTGCAATTTACATTGGCCCCTTCATTTAGAAGCATGTAGACCTACCAATGGGGAGGGGTGCGCTCTTTTTTTTTTTTTGCAGTACTGGGGATTGAACTCGGCCATTCTACCTCCGAGCTATACCCCCAGCCCTATTTTTTATTCTTTATTTTGAAACCGGGTCTCACTAAGTTGCGGAGTGCCTCACTAAGTAGCTGAGGCTGGCCCTGAACCCGGATCCTCTGGTCTCAGCCTCCCGAATGCTGCGATCACAAAAGTGCGCCACCACGCCCGGCGGGTGTGCTCTTAAAATCAGAGAGTTGGAGCAAGAAGGGAGAAGAGCAGATCCTCTTTACAAGAAAAAGGAAAGTTTCCTTATCAGCTCCTTTATTCGTAATCTTTGAACCAATATTTTTATAAAACAGAGTGACTGTGATGCTTCGGTGGCAAGATTTTGGGTTAGTACTATCTATGTGCAAAACTCCTATGTTATGTTTAGCCATGAGGATTTCTTTTCTTTTTTTTCAGTACTGGGGATTGATCCCAGGAGCATTCTACCTCCAAGCTACACCCCCAGCCTTATTTTTTATTCTTTATTTTGAAACAGGGTCTCGCTAAGTTGTGGAGAGCCTCACTAAGTAGCTGAGGCTGGCTGTGAACCCGGATCCTCCGGTCTCAGCCTCCCAAGTACTGGGATCACCAAAGTGCGCCACCACGCCCTGCTAGCCATGAGGATTTCAAGACACTTATGTAAGAAGAGACTTACAGTGAGAGCAACCGAGGTCTCCGTGTGTGTGCCTGACCCGGCTACAGCAGGAGACCTCTGGGGCGGGAAGAGGACGGTGGACAGGGCAGCTTTCAACCCAGTCACTGCTGCACTACTCACGTGGTTGTTGCTGTAGTTGCTCTTGAAACAGGCCTAGGAAATGGGTCAGCAATTTCAGCTAATCCACGGCGTGGGGATTCCAATGAGATACCTCCTGTGTGTTAATGCAAGAGCTTAAGTCTCCTATAAACCGCAGTTAATCAGTAGTTGTGTCAGGAAAAAAGGACTGTGGTTAACAAAGAGAGAAAAGTCTTGTGTTTGGGGGAGAGAGGGCAGGAGCAACTGCCTTTATCATGGACTTCTGCCACTAAGTGATCGCCTAGACCTTGCTCCTCCCAGCAGCTGGAGCCCCTGCCGAGGTTGGACTCCTGTCAAGTGACTTTGCAAGTTCGTTTCATCCTTAATTTTGATCTCAAGGCAAGACAGCACTCTCCAGTGGACTTCTTTTTTCTTCCTGCAACAATGATTTAGGTTTCTGCATCCTTTTATCTTTAGTCAGCATCTCGTTTTTACTTTGGGTTGTAGCATTCATTACATGTGCCTACTGAGGGGTACATAGGTGCATAATAAAGGTTTAGAGGCCCAGTGTCGATGAAGCGAATTAATCTTTATGCCTTATGAAAATACACAAGTGAATCATTCTTTATTGGAACCGAAGACTCAAGTTAAAAATTCTTTCCCATAATCTTTTTAACATATGTTCTGCAGAAGGGGAAAAAAAAAATATCTGTTGAGGCAGGAGTCTTCTACTAAGTTAATAAAATGTTAATATTTTCCCATGTTATGAGTTCAGACATCTTTAAGGTCCTAAAGTTACAGCGGCTAAAACTCTAAATGGGACAAGACAAATGGTGGAACAGTGGAGTGGGGAGTGTAGCTGGAGGAGCGGCTCTGAAACACTCCTTCTTATCTCTCTTCTTCTCACATGGGATTGAGCTGGGTCATCCCAGTTACACAACTGGGGTCTTTTCTTTAAAATGTCTGCTTTACTCATTACACACAAGAAGATTACAAAAAGTAATGGTGGCTTGGGGAAGAGTGTGTGTGTGTGTGTGTGTGTGTGTGTGTGTGTGTGTGTGTGTGTGTGTGTGTGAGATTGAGGATAAGGATACTGCAGTCTTTTGAGTAAGAGCCAGTAACTCTACTTTTTAGAAATACATAAGAATCCAAAATGCTCCTAGAGATAATGTCCTCCAAGATTTATAAAAAGTAAAATGTTAGCATTGAAAAGAAACATGGTAGCCTGCTCTTTTTTTTTTTGGTGGGTAGCAAAGGATGATGATGATGTTGATGTTGATTAATGTAAGACATTTTAAAAATTCTGGTGCTGGAACAAACATTTATCCTCTTTGTGACTGGAGGGCTCCTGGCAATGATTGATCGCTGAGAACTTCCATCTTTCATCCCCAATAGACAGGATTGACACCCTTGTGGTCCCAGGCACACACGTACCCCCAAATCTACACAAATAACTCTTTAGGCCACTCTGTCATCAGGGCACCTACTTTCAAGAGAAATGAATGAGGTAATGTCTGTAAAGAATTTTGAGAAGGCTAAGAACCCAAAATAAAATATTTTTAGAAGGAGTTATTACTTTGGACAGGCAAGACATGAATGTGTAATGTAAAGCCAAGTGAGAACACCGAACCATTGCCAGTGAAAGGCGGTCCTGGGGTCAGGGAATGGGAGCAGAACCCGAGGAATAAAACCCTGTGTGGGAGGCCCAGAAGGAGCCGGAGCAAAAGGATCAAAGCCTGGATTCCACGACCAAATAGAGACCTAGAAACTTGGGGAGGTGAAAGGTCACAGAGGCCGATCGAGGAAGTGGGGTTGGCTTCTCTAGTCCTAACTCGAGTCCTTGTTCTTTTGTTTCCTCACTTTTTCCAACTGTGGTTTCTCGCTCCTATTTACTTTCTCATTTATACTCTGAAGAAAGCTGTGGAACCATCGTCAAACACTATTTTTATCACATTACTTTCCTGATCAAGAGTTGATACTGAAAGTCTTTATCCATTGTAGTAGGTTCTCTCCTCACCCCCAGCATTAAAAAAAAAAAAATCATTCAAATGAAAGATTGCTTAGAAGAGCAGTTGTAAAATAGTGGAAATAATTGTATTCCAGTTAGAATGGAATAAGGAGGCATAGAATGCCGCCTGCTCAGATTCTCCCCCTCTTTGATTCCTGAAAGACTCTCAATGGATAAAATCTAAATCTTCTCCATTGGCATTCTGAGTCCTTGACACGGTGCTGATAATTCCTATACTATTCAGTTAGTGAGCCGTTCACTCATTATTTTTGGGTCTGTCTCTGCTTTTCCACTCAGACTCCCTACACATTGCTCTTATACCCATCTTTATTTTATTTTTTGCCATACTGGGGATTTATTTTTTTTAATGCTGGGGTTGGGGAGAGAACCTACTACAATAGATAAAGACTTTCAGTATCAACTCTTGATCAGGAAAGATTATGAATAAAGGAGCTGATAAGGAAACTTTCCTTTTTTGCCATACTGGGGATTGAACCCAGGGGAATTCTACCTCTGAGCTATACCGACAGCCCTATTTTTTTATTCTTTATTTTCAAACAGGGTCTCACTAAGTTGCGGAGTGCCTTACTGAGTAATGGAGGCTGGCAGAGAACCCGGATCCTCCGGTCTCAGCCTCCTGAATGCTGGGATTACAAGCCAGTGCCACCACGCCTGACTCCTCTTATACCCATCTTTATATTTTACATCCTCTTCTTGTCTAGAATGATCTTCAGTTGAACTACACACAACCCCTTGGACTTGGCTAAAGAGGCTCAGATGTTCTTGATTTACAACACCCTGTTCTTGTTTTATTTTACTTCATACTCTTTCACGATCACTCGTATCTTTAATATTCCTGCTCAGCCACAACATCTGAAGACTTTCAACTTCAAAGCCCAACATTGCTCAGTAGCTGAAGCAACCTGGACCAGAATACAGAAACCATATTATGAAACCTTTCATCTCTGGTCGGTAGAACCACGACTTGTGCCTACTGTCTAAAGCCTGGCATTTCCTCTGAATAGGGTGGGCTCTTGGTCATGGTATGAACCTGGGTGGTGTGATTGCCCTTTTGTCTCACTGTTGCGACTTCTGTTCAGTTTGGGACATAGTGTAGTCTTTGAATCTCCCTAACTTTTGATGTTGTCCTGTCTAGAGACCGGATCTTGTCTCTGTCAATGCAAATTCTGGTTGAAAGCACTTGGAAAAAAAAAAAAAAAATCAGGGAGTGTGGTGTTTCTCTGAATCAGCTTTAGGCATCTTCTCCATGATGTTTCTTTGTGCAGATTTCTTTGGGCTTCCTCACAGCATGGCAGCTAATGGCAGTGGGCTGCCTTCAAGGTGACTTAGGCCTCCTGTGTCACCATGCTGGCAAGCAAGGTGGAAGTTTGATTGCCTTTGCAGACCTCCCTCAGAAGTCATGCATCATTTCCAACACCTTTCATTGATTGTAAGTATGTCGTAAACCCTCCGCACTAAACTGGTAGGGGAACTAGACCCCATAGGGACCTAGACTCCATGTTTTACTGGGGAATGGAAATGTTCTAGAAAAACAAATAGGACAGGAAATATTCTTGCAATCATCTTTGGAAAATACATTTGAACATAGCATAAATAATAGCTATTAGCATTTATGAACCTATCAAAGATGAAAATGCGCTTGGCTTCTTGCTCAGATAATAGTATAGCATTTGTAGCATGTTCACATATTATGCTTGGGTAATGTAGATATCTGGAGATTTAAATGTGACTGATGATTGATGAAAAAAATTTTTTTTACTGCTTTCAAATTAGAGATGATATGCATTTGAAGTTCACTAGCAGATGTTAATGGCACATTGGGTGTTGGACCTTGTTTTAGGGGCTATTAATTATTCTAACGCTTTAGGGATGACTGAAGAATAGAGGATTAGGAACTGGCTTGTTGCTAAGTAGAGCATCCCAGGATGGTAGCTCAGAATATAATACGTTGCGCACCTATAATCCTAGTACTTGGGAAGGTGAGACAGGAGGATCACAGGTTAGATGCCAATCTCGGCAATGTAGTGAGACCCTGTTTGAACATACGAAATGTAGCTCAAATTTAGGATGACCCTGGGTGCAAACCCCAGTAACACATACACACACACACTCACTCACAGGAGAGTGGAGCTTCCATGGTGACCCAAGAGTGAGTTGCTAATTAATATCAGGGAGATAAAGGAGCAAGGGCAAGAGTGCGCAGTATTTTCACTCAGTGTAAATTGATGTCACAACTCGAAAGGAACACAATCATGTCTGAATGTGTATCGCTGATGACGTGTCCACAAGATCGTTTTTGATGGAGCTCCTTCAGGGTACTCTTGGTGAATATTTGTCATAACTCAGTCTCAGTGATTCTAAAGTCTTTTCTACTTCTATGATTATAATTTATGTTTTGTAAAGCAAAAAGGCTTCTGGTTTGTATTAGTATGTTAGGGCTGTCATAACAAAATACCACCGACTAGGTGGGTTAGACACCAGAAATTTATTTTCTCACAGTTCTGGAAGTTGGATATCTAAGATCAAGGTGGTATTAGACCACCTTCTTTCTGTGTCCTTACATGGCCTTTCGTGTGTGTATGTGTGTGTGTGTGTGTGTGTAAAGAACAATTTCTGATTTTTTGTTCTTATAATGGACATAAGTTTTGTCAAATTAGAGTTTAACCTTTAGGACATCATTTAACTTTAATTATCTTCTTAAAGGCCTTATATGTAAATATATGTAAATGAGAAGTTGGAGCTTTAACATATGAATTTATAGGAGGCATAATTTAGCCCATAACATGGTTCTTTATAGATCAATTGGATGATTTATTGAAGGCAGGGATGCATTCAACCTAGATTTCATTTTATTTGTTTGGTTTCTTGGAATTTCCAATGTAAAGCTAATTGAACACTTTCGCTTTTCTTTTAACACACTCTGTTTTGTGTGTCCAGATGAGAGAATTCCAGAGATTTGGCAAATGCACTTAAGATAATAAAGGCAAGCCATTGTGATCTGATGTACCTCACCTCATAGGAAGTCAGTTTAGATAATCTCACCAATCATGAGCGAAAGAGGTCCTTTTGGACTTTCAGAGCTTGGCATTATAACTTTTGGGATCCAAGAGAGAGCTTCACATCTTTAGAAGCATGTGAATGATGCTGAAAATAAAAGTAAAAAGTAAAGTGAAATAAACATCCATAAACAATTTGTTGTTTATCAAGGAATGGTTTACACCTCTTTCGATGCTCTCCGGCAAATGGCAGGATCTTGTCAATGGTGACTATCTTATTTAACAATGGAAAGTGTGTTAAAGGGCAGCTAACATGCCTTCTAGTTTATCCCAACGATGGACCTATTTGCTATTCTCCAGATGACAGCTGTATCAAATGAAACCCAGGAGGAGAACAGGGAAGAGTTGGAGAGGGTGGGACTCAGGGTGGGAGAAGTAGCAAAGAGAGAGAGAAAGCAGAATTGGAAAAAAATTGACTTAGGGTGGTATTTTACTGAATCTTTTTTATATTTATGTTAGGATATGTTTTACTGGCCCATAAAACTCAGTCACATGAATAGACTCAAGACTAAAGCAGTGAGCCCTTCCATTTGTTATCATTATAATAGTGTGAAAACCATTTCCAACCCAGGTGTTTCAAAGACCCGGAGAGGTTACATGACTTAAACATTAACATATTCTAATAACATGAAGCTGCTATCCTTTGACCCAGAAGCTTTTGACTTTAATAATTTCCAGGTTACCCCTCAGCCAAAATATGTTTCCCCTTCAATTTTCACACTGGTGCAATTTCTTTAATATAAAGTACTGATATAATAAATAAATTATATCCAGATGAAAGCCTGTCATCTGATACTTCATCTCAGCGCAGTCTGCAAACACGAAGGCAAACATTTCCCCACCGTGTGCCGCCTGCCTCAGAGACAGAGAACCGCGAACAAGGCTGGGCTCTTGGTAAGAGAAGACTGAAACGAATGTATGGGGTCAAGGAGAGATTGCCCAGGACAAAGTTCCTAGGCCTCAATACTTTAAAAAGTTATTATTATTCTCCATAAAAGTGGGAGATGAGATCAAATGAAGAAAGAAAAAAATGAAATAAAACAAGAGCATTCATCACAGATTCAAACACCTTTGTGTCAGATGTGAAGTCTCCTTCCGTCTGAACTGGGCGGTACTGAAAAGAAAGAGTGCGGGGCGCGGGCGCCATCTGGAAGTGACTGGTGGCCGTACCCTTTAGCTGCCTGCCCCCTGCGCAGCCAGGGTCAGCCTTTTAACTGTGTCAGCCACACACTAGTGATTTCTTAAAGCTTCCTTGCCAGATAGGATGCACCAAAGAGCGCAGTGCACTTCTGACGAGCTGCCAATCACTTAGGTTCAGCAATCACACAGTCATTTATTTCCAACAAAGAAATAATGATGTGTTAGAACACTGTGTGATGCTCTAAGTGGATATTTTGCTCATCTCCAGTGGTCGCGGTGCATGTCCCATGTCCCATGCCCCGCCCCCCTTTTTTCCAGTGTGACAACCAGATTCTTATTTTTCCTTTTTACCTCCATTTTCCTTTTTCTTCTTTTCTTCCTTTCTACTTTTGTCTCTTGAACTACTTACCCAAAACTTTTGTCAGATAGTAGGAGTAGGAGCTAAGGGCAGAAGAGAAGGATGGTCCTGTCCAGGAAATGAAGACAGGTATAAAAGGAAACACAGATGGACTTTGGTGATAATGTCTTAGAGTGTATTAGGCTTTCTACACACACACACACACACACACACACACACACACACACACACACACACACACACACCTCTGGTACTCCTATAGGAATATTCATGAGGTCAGGGAGGAGAGGGAAAGTAAGGGGACTTTATGTTTACTGAACTTTTGTGCAGCAGATTCTATTAGACTACGTAATTTAATCCTCACAATAATACCAGAAAATACTGATAAGAAAAGCAAGCCTCAGAGAAATTAAACATCTCCAACTGTGGTAACAGTATCTGCTAGTTATCAGTATTTGGATTAGTATCCGACCTATCTAAAAATACTCTGTCACACTTGTACATATAGCAGATTTCTTAACATATTTATTAAAATATGCACATGCATAAAGAGAGTGTTATTAGAAATTCACTGCTTAGTGACTCATGTATTCAGAAAATATTATAGATTGCCTATACTCTAGGCAAAATTGTAGGTATTGGAAACACTATGATTACAATGATAGCCCAGGTTATTACATTAGTTTAGTATTTATGTGTGTGTGTGTGCATTTATTTCAATTATGAAAGCTATTATAATATCACAATGTGATATGGTTAATGAAAAATTTAACAACTGACATTAATTGGGCACTTTCCATATACAAGGGGCTTTATTTTGCTGAGTGGTGACTGACTGCATAGTAGATTCCTTACAAGTGAGACTTTCCATATTGTTTTCCATTTTGACTAATTAATTAACTAGTTATGTGCTTTATTCCAAAGACAAATTAAATGAGTCAAGTAATATGACAAAGTTAAAGAATATGAAGCAAGAAATATGAGGTATTTCTCATATTTAATGAGGCAAAGAAAGGTTATAAACAAGGAGAAGAAAGTAATTGCTATAGAGTGAAACTGTGAACAGGCCACAAACCCCTGAGAACTGTTCACTGCAGCTGTGGGAAACATGGTAAGATTAAAGACTCACAAGATTAAAAAAAATTGTTGAAGAAAAACACAATTTCTGATACCAAGACTGGAAATAAATTCTTTTGTAGGCCTTCGTCCATGGTGCCACATGAAGAACCATACACTCACTAGAAATACACAGAGCATCTTGAAGAGCAATTTAGTGAACACTATTCTGATGGTGCAGGGTTGATGGAGTTAAAAGGGTGCTCCATATTCCGTGGTCCAGTTATACAGTTTTTCTGATTTTCTAGTGTAATACAGAGAAAGATTACGCCAGAGGAATGTATCATCTGCATACTCTCATGCTGTCCATTGTAACAATGATTTCTTTAGCCAAGTGTTGAAACTGCATTGATCCACAGTGAATTCAAGATTAATTCCAGTGTCAAAGACTTGGAATGCGGATATTCTGGATTAGCTCAGCCTTACGTTTTCACAATCAGTCAAACTGCAGATGGAGTTGACATCCTCCAAGACGCAATACTCTAATCACTGTGACAATACCCTTATCAAAGTTGCTTAAATGCTTTCACATCTACATTTGTGTTTTTATTGTGTGAGCCCCTCTTTCCCCTTAAAGTGATCTATGCTTAAATCCAGAAAAAGATGATAATCTTTTATACCAAGCTTATTATCAATATTCTTTTTGTATTAATGTAGCAATGCATGTACAGTCAGAAGATAAGGAATAATTCATCCGTTATCATGCCAAGTCAGCATTTGAGTATCCACCTTTCCATTTATTTATTTTCTACAAAGAAGTGGAAGTATGAGTCGTATGTATTATTTTGCACCTTACATTTTTGTCTCGGTCAGCATTCTCACTGCTCTAATCTAAAAGACCTTACCAAAGTAGAGGAAGGGAGATTTATTTGTTCACAGTTTCTTGGGGATTCTGGGTTCACTCCATGTGAACTGGGGGAGTCTATGGATCTCAGAGCACAGGGGTGGGGAGCAGAGAGAGGAAGAGCTCATGGGCTCTGCTCTCACATATTGGGGCCCAGAGGCAAGAGAGAGCAAGCCAGTAAGGGAATTCAGCAAGCGCTCATGGGCTCTGCTCTCACAATTGGAGAGAGGCAAGAGAAAGCAAGCCAGCAAGGGAATTCAAACACACAAGCACAATCCCTAAGGTGACACCTCCAGGGACCCACCTTCTCCAGCCTCACCCCAACAGCCTAGGCTATCACCCAGATAAATTCATTGCAATGGATAAATCCATTGGATTTACCTACTTATGAGATTATACCCCTCAGGACTCAACATTACATCAACTCTGGGCACCAATTTATGAGGCTTTCTGGGGACATTCTATACCTAACTATAACACATTGTCACTTAGTTTATCTCCCCTGGCACGGGATGGTGTTTACAATATTGTCTTGAAAAGTCATACACTATTCTATTGAGTTGATGTATCATATTTTACTTAATGATATAGTTTACTTTAGCACTCGTGGGTGTCATGGTGTCTGGGGCAGAAGAGACAGAGAGGAAAGGGAGAGGAAGAAGGACCTAGCAAGAGTTAGGCCAGTAATTGCTCATGGACTTCTTTGTCTTTAAACACACAAAAAGCTTTTTGGTAAAAATAAACAAAACATACAGTTTCTTCCCCAGACACTTCCCTCTCATGTATTCTGCTTTATCAGTAGACACAGTAGAAATCTTTTAAATAAAAAATTGAAAGTACACAGCTGGGCATGGTGGCACATGCCTGTAATCCTAGTACTTGGGAGGCTGAGACAGGAAGATTGCAGTTTCAAGGGTAGACTCAGCAATTTAGTGAGACCCTGTTTCAAAATAAAAAAAATATATAAAAAATAGGGCTAGGGATATAGCTTGGAGGTAGACTCCCCATGGGTTCAATTCCTAGGAAAAAAAGAAAGAGAGAAAGAAAGAAAGAAAGAAAGAAAGAAAGAGAACACAGGGAAGAAGGGGCAAAAGTGGTACCCACTGAGGGACCTGTATAATCTGCCATAAAATCCTTAACTCTGGATCCAACGTACTCCAAATTGTAAGGTCTAGATTTAAGTATAGCTGGAAATTTCCACAAAATTTCTAAATGTAGCTTCGTTCAAGACAAATTCATGAGTGTTTGCCAAGAGCTGCTGTTTTGGAGGGTATGTGTTCAGTGTTATTATTACTGACAACAGAACGAAATTTGCAAAGTATTTGATGCAGTTTTCCTGCACGATGACTCCGTGGACTTAGAGATGTGCTGGCTGGGCAGCTGCACTTCTTTTGTGATTTCTCTTGCCTAATAGATTTATAGTTGAATGAAGTAGCTATTAGATCTAAAATGTCACCTAATTTCAGAACTCAGTTTCCTCTAGGCCCCGGGGGGATGGAACAACACATTCTGGACTCTGGATGGGAAGCTCAGCATGGGAACTATAAAGGACACTTCTTCGAAAGGTAGGCGAGGATCTGCAGCTATAACTCACCCAGTCAGGGCCTCCTCTCCCGGCACCCTGGGAGCCCGGGGAACTCTTTTATTGCCAATAGCACATTTTACACATCTAAGCTTTTTCTTCAGTTACTCGATTTATTTCTATCATTAAAGACTGACATTTCTTTACATATGGCTTCTTGGAGCATGGTAGGGTTGAGGTGGAAAAATTCTTTAATGTTTCTGAATATATGGCTATAATCGTGTCTCCATCCGGATTCTGTATGTAAGGTTCAAGAGCAGCGTTTGTTTTCCTTCCTGTTGTCTAACCTCATGTTTATTTCAAGGGTTGCAGTTTATAGTCTGAGATTTGTTTGGTCATCTGGTTTAGGTCCCTATGAACAAGTAAAACCTTTTTTGGGGAATATAATTTTTTTTTCCTTAGGCACCATGCCAGATATTTTGTGAAAGAAAAGTAGTGTTCCTCCCACCCCCTTTTAGAGTATGAAATTTATATAGGCTTCTGTTCCACTACATAAAAGGGGTTTTGGAGGTAGGCATGACGGCTGCTTCTGTATGATCTAGTGGAACGAGCACGGGGTGGGTAGTTAAAGCCTGGTCCTCAGCTTAACTCTTACTGAACAAGTATGTTTCCATAATACAGCCTTTTGCACTGTATCTGATTATGACTGTTACCACCCATTCCATGAAGAACATTTATTATAGACATATTAAAACATATATGAAAGGAGAATGAATAATAAAAATTGAACTGATCCATATACATCTAGAATGAATAATAAAAATTGAACTGATCCATATACATCTCTCAGCTTCTGCAATTATTAGCACATGGTCAGTTCTGTCTCATCTATTCCCATACCGACTAGCATTTCTATTTTTTTCTGCCCTAGAAACATTTTGAAGCAAATCTCAGATACTATTATCTCTAAGTATTTAATTTTTATTTATATATCTATAAAGGATAGTCTTTATAAAAATAAAATTACTGTTATTGTATCTAAAAATAACAAAAATTTGGTATTAACATCAGTTGCTTGGTCAATTTTCACATTTCCTTAGCTTTCTTATTTTTTTTTTAAGTTTTGTTACCTTGAATGGGGATCCACATAAAGTCATATGTGATGCTTGCTTAATCATCTTGATCATGTTCTTACGTCTCTTTAAATCTCTAGGATGCCCTTCACTTTCCTTCTTCTTAAAATTATAATTGTTTTGCTTAGAACAAACTGATAGCTTGTCCTAAAGTTCCCCATAATATGGATGTGGATTTGAATTTGATTGCATTCCTGCTTAACACATCTTCTTTCCTCTCTGTCGCCAGTCAACCTAAATCCAGAGCTAGAGATCTGATAAGATTCAGTTAGACATTTTTGTGCGTATGATAAGATTATTTATGTGGTATTATTTACGTCCATCCCGGGAGGTACTTAAAACCTTGGCATTTCTTTCTTTGTGCTATTATTCATTGATGTTCATTGTCTAGATCTTTTAATTCATTATGGTTGCAAAATGGGAATATCCTAATTCTATCATTCACTTTTTTTCAGCATTAGCTGCAGAATCTCCATATGGAGATTTTTATCTTTCACATTCATATTTAAACTGATTTACTCCATATGGGAGTTCTGCGGCTAGTAATGAAAAGCTGTCATTCCCCTGAGGTAGGAGCCATATAAAAAGGCACCAAAAAGTTTGATTCTTTTCATTTATAAACTGATTTTCAAAATAATGGCGGTTCCCTACATTCTTGTAAAGGTGACGGCTTTGGAGGGGAGTCGGAGTGGGCCTTGGAGACCTCATTATGAACACGTCTTGATATGCAGTTTGTCAGCTTCAATATATCGTTTTATTTCCATATATTGCTTCAAGCGTAGAGTTGGAACTTATGCAGGCTGATCTCTGAGACTTTTTGCCATAATTCCAATACTATTTGGTAGCTTCTTTGCTTCTGGAGTGACAAGATATTCCAGTCACGTTTTCTGCATTTCCTGTGCCAGATCTAGAATCAGTAATTTCTTCAAAGACCCCTGAATCCTTTCAGTGGGATATGGTGTGTAGAGGCCATGGTCTTTGGGCAAAGAGTGCTCATTGTTATTGAGTTGGTTATTTCTAGACCTTTTAGCAGATAGAGCTAGAAAATATGTATATACTTAAAAGACAAGATAGATGATAAATTCTTAATAATACTCAAAACTAGGGCTCAAGGGTTTTTAGTTGTCTATCCTTACATCTGTTACTGAGTGGGTCATTTCTAGGCCTTTTAGTAGACAGAGCTAGAATATATATATATATATATATATATATATATATATATATATATATATATTTAAAAGACAATATAGATAATGAATTCTTAATAATACTAAAAACCAGAACTGAAAGGTGTTTAGTTGTCTATCTTTATATCTTTATCTCCTTTCAACCTTGTTTAAAATCTTGGTTTTTCATTGTGTTAAGTGAGATTAGCCAGACACAGAAAATCAAGGACTACATGTCTTCTCTCACAATTGGAAGTTAGAGATAAAAAAGAAAGAAAAGAAAACAGACCTCATGAAAATTAGGAGACTGTTAGCTGGGCATGATGGTGAACCTTTGTAATCTCAGTACTTGTGAGGCTGAGACAGGAGGATCGCAGGTTCATGGCCAGCTTCAGCTACTTAGTGAAGCCCTCTGCAACTTAGTGAGACCCTGTTTCAAAATAAAGAATAAAAAATCGGACTGGGAATGTAGCTCAGAGGTAGAATGCCCCTTGGTTCAACCCGTAGTAACACACACACACACACACACACACACACACACACACACACACAGAAAATTAGGAGACTGGTAGAAGGGTTTGGGAGAGACAGTAGAGGAGGAAAATGGGAGAGGCAGAGAAGGAAACAGATCCAATAATGTTCTATGCACATATGACTGTGTTATTATAAATATCAGTAGTATGTTCAATTACAGTGCACCAGTAGATAATAGAAAAGTTTCCTTTGAGCAGACAATATAATTTCAATCCCATACAGAAAGTTTATAATGTTACTTCTCCCCTCACACACTTGATCTTTTCAATGCCACAACTTACATCTTTTATATTGTATACCTGCGAACATATTTTTGTAATTACAGTTACTCTTCAGTTTTGTCTTTTTATCTTTTACATTTATATTTAATCTGATTTACACAACACTGTGTAAATAGTGTTACAGTGGTGTGTATTTGTCTGTATAATTATATTTATCAGTGGATTTTATGCCTTCATATGCTTCCATGTTGCTGGTTAATATTGCTTCTTTTCAAGTTGAAGAACTGTTAGCTTTTCTGGCGAGACAGGTCTAGTGGTGATGAACTCTTAGCCTTTGGTTGTCTTTAAAAGTTCATTTCTCTTTCCTTTTTGGAGGTCTTGTTGTTGTTGTTGTATTTTTGTCTGGCTGTTTTTTCTTTTAGTGTTTTGAATATATCACCTACTCCTTTCTGGTGTATTAGCTTCCCTTCTATGTACTGAGTTGCTTTTCTATTGCAGCTTTCAAGATTCTCTTTGACTTTTAAGAATTTGATTATAATGTGCGTCGGTGAAAATCTCTTTATATTTAATCAATTTGGAGTTCCTTGGGATTCATGGATTTGGATATTCATTTCCTCCTTTATATTTGGTAAGTTTTTAGTCATTGTTTCTTTAAATAAGCTTTCTAGCTTTTTATATCTTCTCTTTCTGGGATCCCATAAAGCATGTATTGATTTGCTTGGTGGTATCCCATGAGTCTGTTCAGGTAGAATTAGATTTAAATGAATCAAATGATATGATTTATGATTGAGAATGATAATCTGGCTTCAGTGGCAAATCAGAGCCTTGGCAGAAAATATCTGTGGCATATCAGTAAGCTTTGATGAGGACCTGAGCCCCCACACTGAAACAAGTAATGGAGAAGAAAATTTGATAGGATATAGCTACTACTTAGATGAAAGAGGACAGGGAAGAATAAGAAATAAGTCTTAGAATTCTGGGTTTGAGGTTGGTTATAGGGACTCAGGAGAAAAAATGAATTTGTGGATCAAGACGTGATGTATGAAAAATGACAAGTTTAGTTTTCAGCATCTCAAATGAAAATGGCTGCAGAATATCCAGGGGTTGTAAACTTAGGGTCCAGGAGACAGGCGTGAGTTGGATGTCTGTTGTCAGATGTCATCACTTTAGGTGGATGTCCTCATGAGACCGTTCAAGTCTGTGTACGGTGAGAAGGAGGCTGGCTATGTTTGGAAACAAGGCTCCCAGCCTTCTAATTTTTTTTTTTTGGCAAAATGTGACCACCTATTAGGATTGGAGGCCTTGAGAACACGCGAACAAATGTCACCATCCTTTCTGAATCTTTTGAGAGAGTCTGATCTGTTCAGTGTCCAAGGCTGAGATGCTCACTTTGAATATACTAATTAAAGTAGAAAGTATAAATAAGACTTAACTGGAGGAACCTTTGAGGTAGCCCTTTCTTAAATGAATTCTGATTTCTTGATGAATTGGCTTCATGGGATAAAAAATGGAAGTGCAAATAGGACTTCGGTCCAGAGCCTTCTAAGTTAGTTCTGCTGAGATGTAGTGCTAATTCAAATGACTGTGAAGTTGAGGGAGGGAATCACCAAAGGAGAGATAATTGGGGGATTAAGAACATTTGGGAAGGATGAGCAATGGTGTTGAATAAATGTTAATGTTTGAATGTTGTTGGATGCATGTCGACTTGGGATTCAATTCTAAGAGAAACCCTTGGCCAATCAGGGACTGGGTTCCTCTTTGATGCCGTGAGGCTGAAGAAGTCTGTAGCTGTAGAAAGACTCTCCTGCCTCTGGGCAGGAGAGGAGTAAAGGCACCCTTTTTACCATGGTGAAAAATAGAAACACCGCTAAATATAAATTATTTTTTGTCATTGTGCTTAGTGTTCTAAAATTTCCATCTGTCAGCATTTTTTATTCTATTGCCACAAGCAACCCCTCTCTTAGATTTGTTCGTCCACAATTTAACAGACATTTGGATTTGTATGCTAATTATCTACTTTTGTCTTATACTTCCCCTGTGAGGAAGAATTATATGTTATGTAATGTGGGAGGAAGTCAAGTCATAGAAGATTTTAATGAGCTGAATTAGCTAAGGTGGCTAGTGCATCTATGAAACTGAACTTGGAATGTAGACCTTCCGAAGATGGTACTCTCTACTTGACTTTTTTTTTTTTTTACCTTGATGCATAAGGGAAGTAAAGGTAAAGAAGAAGGAGATAGTGGGGGAAAACACTATTTCAAAGAAGCAGCCAAGAATCAGAAGATATATCTTGATCTACAAGAAACTATCAGTACTGTTTTTCATTTCGAAGAACAAAATTTCCCATCTGATTTCTAGAGTCTTGTGATTTAGGGAAATCACATCACAATGTTCTGCTACATCATAAAAATTCTTAAGAGCTGAAAAAGAAAGAGGTACTTTTTGGGGTAGGATCAATGAATTTCCTTTAATGTTTTATGTCCTCTTAAAGGGCCTGTAGCAGAGAGCAAGGAGGGAGGGAATCATAAATCATGGACGCTGAAATACTGAAAGCTGTGAACATAAATGTTTCGATATAGACCAAGTGGTATCAGATTTTGCTGTGAAATTCCGAAGTGTAATATAATCCTGTAGTGTGAGGAAAGAAGTCTCCAAGTGAGGCACAGTTAAAGGTGGTCAGTCTGGCTTTTAAATTTTGAAGAGAGCAAAACCCAGGCTGCTGTAAGGCAGCCCAGAAACAGCAAGGGGGCCATTATTTCATGCCAATGGGTTATTTGTCCTTTCTCCCACTTCATGCCTTTCTTCTTGTTCAGTCTATGTACACTGTAATCCTATTGCGCAGACAGAGGCCTCCTTGGACAATCTAGAAGGTTATACTGGCCATAACATAGCAGGCACGGGCACATGCACATGCCACGCACTTGACCCCTGAAAGGGAGTCACAGGCCCTGGCAGAGTTAAACACAGTGAGAAGTGAAGCCAACCACCAGCGTACTCTTGAACAAATGCGCATTGTTGTCATAATTGAAACCACATGCTGGGAAATATAACAGAGGTGCAACCTCACTGAGAATGTGTGGACTGTTAGAACCACGCATGTATTATTATTTTTTATTTATATTATGTCTGTGAGTCATGAGCCCTTGTCACTTTGTTTTTTTTTAAATTTTTTTAGTGGAAGTCAGCAACATAAGCCCACCTCCATGGATGGAGCTGGGCACTAGAGTCCTCCCAGACTGCGGGACTATGGAATGATTGCAGCTGCTACAACAAGTACCTAAGGACCTATTTTCTAAGCCATGTCAAACCTGAACGTATCTAAGGGGCTCTTACAGCCTGTCGATGTAGACCTCTCTGAATGCAAAGCTATTTCAGTGGCTGTTTGTTACTTTATGCGAAGTTCAGTCAAGGACGATCATACAGAGAGATGTCAAACAAACATGCTTTTTTTTTTTTTTTAATGCCAGGCTCCTGTTTTTTAGTGCATCTAGGTTTTGTTTATTGGCAACCTAAATTAAGACAGGTTAGATATGTTGAATTTTCTTTGCAGGCAGATGTAAAAGGATGAAATCATAATTCATTTGAGAATCCTTTATGCACTAACAGCTGAGTTGTCTGGAAATCTCATTGGCCGTTCCATTTTGCTCTTGATCTACATCTTTACTTGTAGCCAACAATAGAAAGCTTCAGGGGAAAGAGGGAGAGAAACCTAGGGTGTGGCTCATTGGCCAAATTCTTTTCCTCTTGGAGGATGTGTGGGGTCCGTGGAAAGAGTGTGAACACCTGCTTGGGAAAGGAACTAGAGGTACCACTTGTTCCCAGTCAGTGTGCTTTCTTCTCACATGTTTCTGGAATTACAGTCTTATTCAGGTAAAAACAAAGGCTAGAGTTAGATAACCAGTCTCCCTGGTAGCTAGTAGAGCACCACATTTTCATTCCACACCCATAGCCCATTTCCCCATGGGGCGAACTTACAGGTCTTTTTAAATCTTGTCTGGAGCCTTCTCATACTTTTTGAGTATTGACTTATTTATTTATTCAACACATATTTAAGGACTTATTTTTGTGTATAATAAGTACTAGATTTTTGAGAAAAGGAGATACAAAGTTATAGCAGATGGTACTTTTCTTCATGTATTTTTTAACTCAGAAGTGAAAAAAAAAATTAAACTCCATATACTCCTAAGGATAAATTATACACCAAAAAAAATGGATTCACAAAGGAGCATGGAATAGGAAATCAATTATGTTAATTCAAAGTCAAAGGACACAGGAATTTCACCATGAGCAGGAATAATTCTTGAGGAAAGAGAGGTCTTGTGCTGGATCTTGTTGGCGTTGGACAGGTTGAATGGGAAGAGAAGAAGGTTGGAGTGATGTGGGCCAGACTTCTGAGGCAACATGGACATGGTGCCATCAAAAACATACCAATAGGCTAGTTTCAACAAGGAAAACATATACTTATTTTTAAATTACAGCAAGTATTTATTGAGTTCCTTCTGCTCAGGGCCAAGTGCTTGGGATACAAAGACAAAAGAGATGGTCATGGTTTCTGCATCAATGATGTCACAGTCTAGGTGATGATGTGGACAACCAACATGGAAATCAACAAACTTATGAAATAATGGGTAGGAATTATTAAAAATATTAAGAATATTTTAAAAATGTAAAATAAATTGGGTAGAAATGATTAAAAATATGCAGTTTTATAAGGGAGCACAGGAAAAACTGGAAAATGAAAGAACTTTATGTATGCATGTCACAAGCAATGGGCTGCAGGATTCTAAGACCAATAAGTCATGTCACACTGGATTTGTGTCTTTCCACAATGTTACAAGGTTTAATCAACACTTGAAGATTACAGCATGCTGGAAATTATTATGGAATTCTCTAGGTGAGGTTAAGCCAATTAGCTATGAATGAACATCAAACAATATACTTCACACTAGAAAATCTATCAACTTATGTAGAACAAGTATATTAAACAATATATAAGTCCTAAAACTTAGAGCACTTCAAATATTTAACAAATAACCAGTTACAAACTCGCAGGCAGAAGAGGACAATGAACCAAGTCCAGGAATGGAAGAGCAGGTTCTGAAGTTGGTCCAGGCACTGAGAAGGCTGAAGAGTGGCACTGATTCTCAGCAAAGAGCAGCGTGGATGTGACGTTGCTGGGTCAGAGCTGTACGCACGGTAGACTCATCATGGCATAAGCAATGGCTCAGCCCACTGTGTGTCAAAACAGCTGCTCTTTTATAGGGTTCCTATAGGAAGGTAGGTGCTGGTATCTGTCCTCAGCTGGCTTATCAAATCTTACCAATACTTGTCATTTCCACAAATGTATCGACGATGTAAGTCTATCAGACACAGGAAGAGATTTAGGATTCGAGGATTCATTATCAATTGCAGCACAGGCACGTTGGTCTCAGCCATATGCTGACATGTCAAAACAGCTGGTTGATGGTTCCTGAGGTTTTTTTGTGTCCCATGCTCTACACAATGCATTCTAGCCCAGAAGAGGAGGCAATTTGATATTGTATAGTCAGTGAGCCGGGGTGCAAATGCTAGCTCTCTGTTGGCTCTGGGACTTGGTAAGTGACCAAACTTGCCTGAGCATAGGTTTCTACCTTTGCTAAGTGGGAATAGTACCACCTACCTCATAGGATTGTCATAAGAACTGATGAAATAGCATCATTGTAAAAAGAGAAAACCAAAAATAACAAAAACAACAACCCCCAAACAAACCTAGCATGCATAGTTTTTGGCACATAGTAGACATTCAATAAATATTAAGATCGAGCTTTCCTGCCAAAGTGCTAGAGAAATAAGGCAATGTTACTTTTTTCTCTTAGAAAAGACTCTGGAATCTTTATAAATTCCAGAATTAACATGAATATGAGTTGATAGGGCAAGTTAAAGAACCACAGAACAGCTCTCTCATGATGAGCTCTACCTGCTGTAGTTATGGTGGCTTTGCTGACAGACCGTTCTTAGTTAACAGTCTTAGGACTGAATAGGTTTCGTAGAGTCCACACAGATGCTTTTGGCTGCTCTGTTATTATTTTTGTTGTGAGAAGTATGTGCTTTTTAAAGATAGATGAATATAAGGCATCTCTGTTGAGTGACTGGAGAGTGGCAATTGGCATGTGTAAGTTTTGCTTTGATCAAAATAATAACATTAAGCCAGGCGTGGTGGCGCACGCTTGTAATCCCAGCATTCGGGAGGTTGAGACCGGAGGATCCGGGTTCGCGGCCAGCCTCAGCTACCTAGTGAGGCCCTCCACAACTTCGTGAGACCCGGTTTCAAAATAAAGAATAAAAAATAGGACTGAGGGTGTAGCTCGGAGGTAGAATGCCCCTGAATTCAATTCCTAGTACCATACTCACAAAAAGTAATAATAATAACATTATACAAAGTCCTTATCCCACCCACAGAAGTTCCTTCTTGGCTTTAGGTGTTAGTGAAGAACATTCGAATTAAAATAGAATCCTGAAATGTCCTTTATTTTCTTGTCAAGACTTCTGAAAATTTAGAGGAAAAATATAACTTCTGTCCAACTTGACCTGTTTTGTCACCTATCAGCAAAAGCCTTGTGACACCAGCAGGACACTCAGGTTGGTGAGTAAAGAGATTTGGGGACAGGATGTGGTTTCTAATGTGCTTGGAGAATAACTACCCCTGAGGGCAAAATTCCTATTTTCCTATGTGAATATTCATGGTGCCATTATTTTCTTTTGGTGGGATCTGACAGGAAGTTGCTGTGTCTTGAAAAATATAGTCCTGTTATTGTTGGAGATACCAAGAAACTGGAGAGGCAATTTAATAAAATAGTGAAGAATTAAGCTAGACAGCAATTCAACTGCAAGTATCTCTGAACTCATGGATCTGAGAGAATGTATTACGGTTTCCAACTGGTCTGGACTAGAATTCTCAAACTGGATGTCAAAAGTCAAAACACTAAATCAACGAAATCTTTGTGCTACTCAAAGATACTTTCATTTGTCCGTCATTTGCATAGTAAGATTTTAGTCTTTGCTGACAACTGCTATTCTGTTTTGCTTTGGTTCATACCTATCACGATACCTCCTCATTCCAGAAGGAACGTAAGGTAGACAATCTACACAAACTTGGAGGGTTGTTACCCAGGAGAAGACAACTCAGAACTTCCAAAATATTTTGTGACACGGGATATCGAGTATTAGTCATGCTCTCTTATTTCTATAACTTTCCACAATGATTTCCAGCTGTTTCATGTCCTCTTGGCCAGTTCGCTTGTCCTTTCCATCCCGTGTGGTCACTAACCACGATCCCTGGGCTCAGCAAAGGCTTTGTTCCCAGGGAACGAGAAGCACTCTGAAGTGGATGTTTGACACTAGACCGAAGTGGAAGTGAACAGGCTGCAGTTCTTGCTTAAACCAAGTGAAGCAAACCAGCAAAATAAATGACAGGAGAGAAATGTTGATAAAATATTGCACTTCTGAAAGATTGTATTTAATTTGACACATAAGATTCACAATAATTGTGCTACCGAAATCCAGATACCATGGCAAAATAAAAACTAAAGTATTTTGGACTATCCTTGCCAAGAAATAGACATAATCTTTCATTCGTAAATGAAATGTTTCACCAGGGGTCAGCCTGGAAGTAGGCACCTATTAATCTCAATGACTACCTAGTACAAGGCTGGTCAGTCCAAGATGGCAGATGAAGTCTATGCTTTTGAACACATTGCTCCCCACCCCCCATGCAAATATTAAACTGAGATGGGCAATTATGATGAAATAAACATATAATGAGAATAATAAGAGAGATTGTTAAATAAACAAAGTATTTTAAGAAGTATCGAAAGGCAGTGGGAGTGATAAGGAAATCAGAATGGCGGACAATTCTGTTTAGAAGACGCACAGAGCTGCTGCAGCACACCTCTGTGTTCCTAAACAGGCCACACAGAGCATTTGGTAGTCCTCTTTGACTCCTTCTTTTTCACCTCACATTCAGTATTACCTACACTTACTGATTTTAGCTCCTAAATGCTAATCTGGATCTGTCCTCAAACACACCAATGTTCCCTCCCTTCTGCTACTCCACTCTCCGCCTGCCTCAGTGCAAACCTTCTTTGACTCTAGTTCTGCCAGTGGCTATACCTTCTCTCTGGTCTCCCTACCTCCAGAGCTTTTCCTAAAATGCATATCTTGCTAACCACCCCTCTAGTTAAAATCATGCAATAACTTCCTATAGCTCTCAATATAAGCATCTTAACAGACAATGTGAAGTGACCATGGCCTTTATCCTTAGCATCGGCTCCAACCCACTTCTCCAGCCCATCACCACTCACGCTCTTTATGCCCCAGAGATGATGAGCTGGTTCTTCAGTGATGCTATGAAACTCCACACCTCGGTGCTTTTCGTTCATGCCACTCTTTTTGATTTTACTGTCCTCTTCTGGGCCACCCCCCATTTCCGTGATTTCTTTTACCTGGAGAATTTCCATTTGTCTTTCAAAATGATACTCAGTGGTCACCTTCTTTGTGACTTTTGCCTTCTTGCACATGCTTCTATCATAGCAGATAGCAAATGCTACTGTGCTTTTTTGGTTTTAAATGTCTGTTTTTCTTTCCACTAAAAAACAAATAACCCAATCAAAAAATGGGCAAGTGAACTAAATAGACATTTCACAAAAGAAATATAATTAGCCAAGAAATATATAAAAAAGTTCAACATCATTAGCAATCAGGAAGATGCAAATCTAAACTATACTGAGATTCCATCTTACCCCAGTCAGAATGGCAATCATCAAGAAGTCAAGCAACAATAAATTCTGGTAAAGATGTGGGGAAATTGGAACGCTTTTATAATGTTGGTGGGATGGCAAATTAGTTCAGCCACTATGGAGATCAGTACGGATATTCCTCAGAAAACTGGGAATGGATCCACTGTATGATCCAACCGTACCACCCCTGGGTATCTTTCCAAAGGGAATGAAAAAAAAATTATGGTAATATATGCATATCCATGTTTATAGCAGCACAATTCACAATAGCCAAATTATGGAACCAACCTAGGTGTCCATCAGCAGATGAATGGATACGAAATTATGGGATATACACACAATGGAATTCTACTCAACAATAAAGAACAAAATTATGTCATTTGCAGAAAATAAATGGACCTGGAGAACATTATGTTAAGTGAGACTGGCCAGTCACAGAAAGTGAAGGGTCATATGTTTTCTTTCATATTCAGAAGCTAGGGAGTAATTGAGATACCAGGTTCAGATAATGGAAGAGAAATCCCAGTGGAGTGAGGGAAGCAGTGGTGGTGGAGGGGAGGGAGAATTAACAAATGAGGCACTTCCATTGACATTAGGTACATAAATGGGACACCAAAGCCAATCTCAATATCCTGTATGGGGAAGAGGGGAGCGGGGAGGGAGCTGGGGGAAAGCCCACCAAGTGCTGTGTGCCTGTGTGTCACCATCACTGTAAACTACACTGTGATGTGAGACTATAATGCACCAATAAACTGTATTATTAAAAAAAGTCCGTTTCTCTTCCTAGACTTATTAGCTATTAGGGCAAGATTTTGGTTTGCAGTTCCAAGACCCAAGTTTACCCCTCCTCACCCCACATCAGATTTAGAATTATTTCAACTGTCTTTTAAAAATATTTTTATCTTCTTTCCTTTTTCACAGATGTTGGTTATACCTAGAATAGTCCTCATGAAGCTATTCCACAGTTCACAGATGCTGTGTTTTATTTATTTATTTGCTTCCTTTTTCTTTCTGTGTTTATTT
>PVLC010000047.1:51402-118360 GCA_004027655.1 Graphiurus murinus
TTTTTTTTTTTTTTTTTTTTTTTTTTTTTTTTTTTTTTTTTTTTTTTTTTTTTTTTTTTTGCAAAACTTAGTATTTAATTTATCCTACTCAGGGCATTATGCATCTCAGACATTGTGGTTGGAAGTTTGTGTCTTTTTAAACAAATATTTTCCATGTCTTCAGTTAACTTTTTGAATATATGCACTTTTAATTGGTTTAATATTATCATCTACTAATTCTAATACCTCTGTCAGTATTGGTCTGGTTTCAATGGATGGCCTTTTTTCTTTCTCATTATAGATTATATTGTCCTACTTTGCACGCTTGTTGGTTGTTTATTGGATATCAGACATTGCTGGCTGTTGCTTTCATTGCATTGTAAGCTTTTCTATTTATATGAAGAGTCTTGAAATGCTCCAGAGGTAATGACCCTGCTTTTCTGTGAAACACCATGCAGCCTCACACCTCTGTAACATTAGAACTGTTCGGTACTTCTGGGTCTAGCTCTTAAGATTTGTTAGGTGGGACCAGAGCAGCATTTACTTTGGGGACACATTTTGCCCACTACTGAGTCAAAATTTTTATGAGCACTCTTCCAGTTCCCATGAATCATGAAGCTTCTGGTCTGTTTCTGGCTCTGGGTGAGTGCTGCGTGCTTGTCCGAGTCAGTTTGCATTGCTATAACAAAATGTCATAGATCAGGTGGCTTTACACAACAGAAATTTGTTTTTCACAGTTCTGACAGTTCTGGAGGCTGAAAGTCTGAGATCAAGATCAGCATGTCATCATGGCTAGTTCTTGCTGGGGCTTTCCTCTGACTACAAACTGCCACGTTTTCCTTGTATCCTTACATGGAAGAGTTACATAGCTCTTCAGCCTCCTCTTATAGGAGCACTAATCCCACTCATGACACCCCTACCCTTGTGACCTAATTACCTCCCAAAGACCCCACCTCCAGATATCATTCCATTGGCTCCATCGGCGATCAAATTTCAAATTTCAACAGGGGAGTTTGGAGGACACAAACATTCAGTTCATAGCAGCACTGTTCTAGTTCTTTCCTTGGTCTTGAGTGGCTTCCTCCCATGCATATGCTGATCAGCACGGGGATGATTTTCAAGGGGAGCCAGCTACAGAGAGCTGGAGTCTTCCCCGCTTGCACTTCTTCCTTCTCCAGCACTCTGCTTTGTAATCTGGGGTTCCTGGGTCCCTCGTCTCAACCCGGGCATCTCCTTGGTTTTGCTTACCTGCCCTTCCTGTGTTGTTGATGGGCGACCCTCAAGGCAGTAAGTTCTAACAATCGTAGGGTGCGCCTCAAGTTGTTTTCCACCTGCTAGGAACCACTGTGCTTCGTTGCTTGATTTCTAGCATCCTAAAGGCATTGTTTCACAATGTTTTGTCTAGTTTTTGTTGTTGTTTGTTTCAGGTGAGAGAATAAATCTAGGCCTTGCTATCTCATTTTGGATGGAAGTAGAAGTCCTTCTAAGTTTTTATAAAATGTTACAAAAAAAAAAAAACCTCACTCACTATATTCTCTAAGATCATCCAAAATTGAACATACCAGGCTCTGCGGGGTGGCATACCCCTGTGGTCCCAGTACTTGGGAGTCTGAGACAGGAGGATCACAGATTAGAGGCCAGCCTCAGCAACCTAGCAATGCCCTCAGAAACCTAGTGAAACCCTGTTTTAAAATAAAAAGGGCTGGAGGTATAGCTCAGAGGTAGAATACCCCTGGGTTCAATCACCCGTACCACAAAAACCAAAACCAAACAAACCCAGTGAGCATCAGGCCCAGATGGGTTCACTGCTGAAGGCTACTAACATTTAAGGAAAAAGTTATAAATTTTCCACAAACTCTTTCAGAAGACGGAAACAAAGGGAATAGTTCCTAACTCATTCCACAAGGCTAGCATTCAGTTGGTTCTGTGGCAAAATGCTCTAAGTACAAAATCTCTAATATCTGTGAAAACAACAATCACCAGAGTTTATAACCAAAGTAGCACAGGAAAATACTTTTCTGACTTGCTTTTAAGAGTTGTTAAAATTCTGTGTTGCTGCTTGTCAACTACTCGATTAAATGATAGAGATAGAAACTAAATTTTTGTGGTGCTGGGGTTTGTGGTATTGGGGATTGAACCCAGGGGCATTCTAACTCTGCGCTACACCCCCAGCCTGATTTTATTTTTTATTTTGAAACAGGGTCTCACTAGGTTGATGAGAGTCTCACTACTTGCTGAGGCTGCCCTTGAACCTGTGATCCTCCTGTCTCAGCCTCCCAAGTACTGGGATTACAGGTGTGTACCAGCATGCCTGGCTTGAAATTTTTATTAACTAATAGAGTTGAAGTCTTGGTTGATAGAGTTTCATGCTCAAATTTACATTACTGAAATCATTTTATAGGCTATAATTTTCTGATGCAAATGAATCATTCTTCTGTATAATGCTAAGCTTTTTAGACAAAAAATTTTATTATGTTTATCTAGTTATGAGTACCATATTTCTAGCAACCCTTCCTTCCTTCCTTCCTTCCTTCCTTCCTTCCTTCCTTCCTTCCTTCCTTCCCTCCTTCCTTCCCTCCCTCCCTCCCTCCCCCTCCCTCCCTCCTTTTCTTCCTTCTTTCTTTTTTTTTTTTGTGGTGCTAGGAATTGAACCAAGGCCTTGTGCTTGCTGGGCAAGCACTTTACCACTAAGCTATATCCTCAGTCCCTAATATTTTTAAATATGGAAATCAACACCTAGAAAATATTAATTTAGACTTTAAAAATATGTCTGAGTCTGAGAAGATTGATTTGAGAATTGCTAAAGTCATATTGGGGGAATGAAGTGATATACATTAAAATGAATTTAGATGGAGAGGTTCTGGCTTTAATTTCCAATTTTTTTCTTATCCAGAGTTAATAAGAATCTTAGCAGGATGTGTTAAGTTCTGTTGACTCTATCTAATTTCCATCCTATTCTCTGCCATGGTAATCCATTCCCTGTGTGAACTATTGCCTATTAATAACAGCTTTAAAAAATTAAAGATAATTAAAAAGTAATATAAGAGGGATTTTTGCAATTGCTCAAATTTCCCATGAAACACAGATTATTTGTTAACTATTTATGCATATTTTATCCTCTACATTGTTATTTTTGTTAAACATAATTAATATATTTTAAGTTATTGACATCATATATATGTTGTTTTCAGAAGTTACTAATTATATTTCTGGAACATTACAAAATTAAGATAATGATCATCTATAATTAAATAATTATGAAGTTCAGAGGCTGTAACAGATGATCTCATTTTATAAAATTCATTTCTGACTTCGCAGTTGTTTTATGGTTATATATATATTTATTTTCTTCAATTGCTACTCAGAGATCTCCATTCAGATACCAGCTCAGGATGTAGTCAGGCTTAGTACTTAGTACTTAAACATCTGTGTATAAATAGTCTCACATAAAACAAATTATACTAACTGTGCAAATGATGTCTTTGAGGAAACAGATTTGGATTATATATTTTGGAAAATGTAATGAACAGTGATTGAGACCAGTGATTTAGATAAACTGAATACAGAGAGCAGTTTATTTTGAGTCATTTGGCACTGGAGAAAGAGTGTCATTGACTTTAATGAGGGAAGATGGATGATCTGCTCTGGGGTTTGGATGTCTCTTACAACAGGAGTTCTTTAACCTTACTGTGCCTAAGATTCAGGGGTCTTTAAAAATGCTAACTCCCAGGACTTAAGAGATTAAAATAATTTTTTTCTTTGGCAGTATGACCAAGATCATAGCTAGGATTATTTGTTTTTAGAAACACGTTGAATGATTCTGATGTAGGTGGTTTGTGGACTCTATTTTTGAAACACTATCTTATAATACTCCTGTTAGCTTTTGTAGTCTTTCTTCCTTATGAAGATGTATTTAAAAATATTTTCTTTGATCAGAATCTCTGTTTGTAATCGCTATTAATCATTGATATAATAAAGATGAAATTTAAAAAGATTTGTATCTGGTTTATCAGAGTGGACAGCTTAGCCATGGTAGGAAGAAAAAATGAGTAGAGGTGACAATTTGACTATTTTTTCCCAGAATAATATATAATTTAATATTAATTACTTAAAATTAGTTCTTATCAAATATGTGAGTTTGTCTTATTTATTGTGACCCATTGCTTAACCCAATCTACCAACCAATCTACACTCACCAATAGCTGAGTGTAACAGAACTCACACATTTCACATATTATCAGAATGTTTTGAGCATAGTATGTGCTTTCATTTCATAGTATCCTAAGCCAGATGTGTTCATCGCAGGGCAGTGGGTGGTTGTTGTATTCCCTCTTTGGCTTTTGAGGTGGAGAAGTTGGTGGTGGTGTGTGTCTGTGGTGGGAATCTTGGCTGTTTGGGGTCAGTCCTGTGGATCTTGTGACATTTTTGTTGTGTTGCTTCCAATGTGGAGACTGGTGCAGATCTCAAGACCCACCAACATCAACTGTTGTTTGCTGATTGTAAATCAGACACTCTTATATTTTGGATTTCATCACTCCCCGGTGAATTGAAATTGGGAAAGACTTTAAATGCCAGGAGAAGTACTGTGTGCCCTTGCATGTCTTATGAAATGAAACTAGTAAATACTTTTTCTGCAGGATAGTGGAATAATGAGAATATCTTATCAAGCATAGCCATTAGTTCAATGCACTTTGAACTGTATACTATATGCAGAGTATTTGCTCATTATACTCAGAAGTGGAAATGTTATTTTTGGACAGGTGATTAAATTTGATTGCTTTAAAACTTCTGTACTCTACCAGGAGCTATTTTGGTATGTTTTAATGAAGAGTGTATGCAAATGAATTGCTTTTTTAGCCTTAGCTTTGACAGTGTTTTGTTAAGACAGTGTGTTTTCCTGTGGGGTAGTAACCAGAGTTAGTAATTGGCATTTGTTTCATTTTATAAAGAAATCAGGATGACTCCCTAAAGACGAGGCCTTAAACTTGGTGAATGTTAAGGAACTCAAGTTCATATCAGGGAAGATTTCCCTTCCAGGATCTTTATTCATTCCCTCTTTCTGTGGATAAAGATTCTTCCATTTGAAGTCTAAGTACCCACTCTGTCGGTAGCAAATTGCTGTGGAAGAGCTTTCTGACATTTTTGCTCAAGTCAAATGACCTCAGAATTGGGGATCTCAGAATTTAACTCTAAGCTGGAACTTGTGTGCTTATTTTGGGCTATACTTATGCATATGAAGGAGGGGGGGGAGGAGGAGGAGGAGGAGGTGGAGGAGGAGGAGGAGAACATAGGACCACATCCATGATTGATAGGGGTCCAAGTTTACCAAGATTAGAACAGATTGTAGTTAGACCTCAATGCTGTAGGTGGGGCTGGTTGACATGTGTGCCAAAGCTTCTGACTACTTCCATGATTGGCTGGATCCCTGGAAAATACTCTATTGACTGTATGCCAGTACTAACCATAATAGCAAAGAAAGGTTTAGTACTACCCGTGGTTTCAGGCATCCATTGGTGATCTTGGAATTTATCCCCCATGGATAAGAGAGGACCACTGTAGCTTCCAGGAACTTGGTAATCTGACTCTTGATTTCTCCCCCTGAAGTTCTGGATAAATACTAAATGTGTTTTATTTACCTCCTTAGGCTGAATCACATAAAAAAGGGGATATTTTAGAATAATAATTAAAATTTTACTTTACTATCTCTACATGTTTATATATGAAGTATAATCTAATACAGCACTTCTAACTCACTGAGGCTTGGGAAAAATCATACATATGTATGTGGAAAGGTTGCTCAAGTTATTAAAATTTAATTTTTTTGTTATTTGCTGAAAATAAGCCCATCTCTTCAAGAACCAAAGAAACTATTCCTTATCTGGATTATATAAATTCATGTAAGATAACCAGATATCTTCAAATTGGAAATGGAGAAGCAGAGATGAAATGGGCCAAGAAAAAGATAAAAGGAAAATTTAAAATTCACTTTGGAATGAGGAAAAGGCACGCAAAAATGTATATTTAAGTCATTCAGCAGCAACCAAGAACCACGCAATGGGGAAGAAAGACCAGAAGTCAAAAATAAAGGAGGAGCAGGCAACAAGCACCAAGCAGAGAGGGGCGCCAGGTGTGGGGTGGTTACAACTGGTCCTACAGCTGGTGCCTGTTGACTGCACTTGGTTATTTGACAGGAGTAGTGAAGAAGGCCACGTCACAATACATTCAGAGTGGCAGAGAGAACTGGGTGTTTCTAATATTTATTAGATAAAAAAGTCACCCTAAAAATCCAAACACATAGCCAATAAAAATAAGCAAAGATATAAATCTGTAGATGAACATAAAAGTTGAAATGACAGTAAAATGCTAAGACAAAAGAATGATTTTAAATTCAAATGTGGACCCCATATGACTCCAGTACTTTCATAGGAAACACACACACATACACACACACACACACACACACACACACACACACACCAAAAAAAACCCGAGAGCTTTTTTTATGAGTGTTTTCATTTCTACAGTATATGACAGGAAGAGACTTAAGATTTTGATTCTAGACCAGAGCTCAGTGGAGTAGTTAACAAGATTTCAAAACAAAAAAAGCTGTGTTTCTTCAAGCAGTCATTGTTTCTGGTTCATTGACTACAGAGATTTTTTTCTTCCAGACAACTGAAAATTTCTTTTATTTATTCGGGCATATCTGTGAAATCACTTTTCTTTTGAAAGATAGAAAAAACTTTGTAGGATACTGTGTTGAAGGGAGTTCTTTCAAATGGAGAATTACTCACTATTGCACGTGTATTCTCACAGCAGTTAAAAATGAAGATAGATCAAGAGAGGGGGAGTGCTTGTTTATTAAGTGTTAAAAAGAAATTTTTATCTTTTAGATGTTAGCAAGCAAGTGCTCTGAGTTTTGTTAACTTGAGAACTCTACCCGGAGTGAGGTCATAGGGCTATCTAGAATTTGCCTCATATTATAACTTCAGGATGTCTTCATAACTTAACATTTTTGGCCAGTGGATTGAACATGAAATTAAACTCAGTCTAAATATTGCAAATGCAATTTGCATTCAACTTTGGTTAAGTCCTAGTAATTTACAAGTGAGCTAGAAGGCCTGGAATGGCCTCCCTGGCTTACATGTTTCTGGCTTCCTGAGAACATTTGGAGGGCAATTTAAAAGCAAGTGCTTGTACTCCTTGTTTTCTGAATGGCAACATGCATACAATAGCTACTGAAACCTTCTCTGTTATATGAAGTCCAAGTATCTTAAATCCAATAGGTTGAAGAAAAAAACAAAACAAAACAAAAGGCTTCCTACTTTAAACCCAATAATTTTGACAGATTGGCTGAGTCTTGTTTTCCAGGGAAATGATACATTTATCTCTGATCCAACAGGAAATCTGTTCCTTTCATTTTCAATGTGTGGTATGAATGTGTTTAGAGTGAGTGGAGTATTTATTTTGGGGGGTGCTGATGGCTGTGCCAGTGGGTATGCCTTCTATCAAAGATGCGTGCTTCAGCAGCAGATGTTTAAATTATGCTTCCACTCCGTAGCAAGGAAAACTATTTCTGAGTGTCAAAATAAATAAATAGAACAGCTTGACTGATATCTTCCAACTTTCATGCAACCTGAAGAAACGACATAAGACCAAGAGAAACTTAACATGCTTTTTGGCAAGTATGTTAGGAAAGAATTACCTAATACACAAAAAAGTACAGTCTTGCCCAGCCAGTGGAAGGATGAAGAATTCGTGTGATGTGAAGGGCGTTTGGTGAACTGGGGGAGATACGTCAAACAGGATGAGGGTCGGAGATCGAAGATAGTTTTTTGAATGCTGTGATCATTTTATGGAATGATCACATGTTAGCTGTACTCAACATGTATGCTCCTCTTTTCTGGTGGGTTTTATATACAAATATTATTCAACTGGAGAAATAAGTGGTGTCTACATAATGATTAGCAGTGTAATGGACTCTACTGTTTATCTCTGGAGTATCCATGTGGGTACTGCCTGTGGCCTTTCTGGATATAATTGATGCCGGAGCTCAGTGTGCCCCCTGGCTACCTCCACCTGCTCAGGATGTGCTGGAAGCTAGACTGGACCGTCTGTTTTCTACCAAGACTTTGTTGTTGTGCTTCTTCCAGGCCATGCAAATAGAAGACTGTATCGATAGGCAAGATTTTTTTTTTTTTTTTACTGAGATGCTCAGTACTTGTATTTAGAATTGCCAGCAACATGGACTTCTTCAGCAAATTCTTCTAATTTAATTCATATATAAAAAAGCAAAATTTCATAGAAACATAACTGAGCTCTGCCTTTGTCCTGGCCTTCCTGGGGAGAACTGGAGGGAGGGAGGGAGGGAGAGAGAGAGAGAGAGAGAGAGAGAGAGAGAGAGAGAGAAAACTCCACTAGAAAGAGTGTGTTTGCACATGTGCGTGCACATTTGGTAAGACTCAGGGCTTAATTCTACTGATTCAGCAAAAATTTCCCTTTTTTGTGATTACTGGTCGTTGCTGATGCTTTATAAGATAGTCATATGATAAATAAAGATTTACAAGAGAAAATAAGGACTACTTTCCAAAGGGAATGTGACTTTGGACTGAGTGATTAGAGATCTGAAGCATGCAAACAAAAGAAACTGCTTTAAAAGGATTTTAAAGTGATAACCCATAGCAGTAATAGTTGAAATACAACTTGGAGGATGGGTGGAAGATGTAAATTCCAGTGACTTTATGATGTACTATTTTGTTATAAATATATGTGCATGTGTGTGTAAATAATTCACTTAATAGAATAGAGATCAAGAGAATGCTTTTGGAAGATGGTAGAGAGGGCTTATGGGACCACAGGAAGGACAGGCCAGTGGTGAGGACATAATCCTGCCTATCCTGCACAATTGCGGATGTATATATAGTTGTATAAACATGACTAGGTAATAAGTGATACTCGTGACACAAGTGTAACATGTGCCATTTTGCCTGTAGCTCTTTATAAAGGATGTGTCTGTAGAATAACGTTGATGTTTGTTCTCCTCTAGATAGCGGCTCCATGTGCCTTTCTTTTGCTGGGAATCTCATTGCCAAAATCTCCCCTGAAATCACATTGCCCACAGTAGGGCCATACCTACCCAGACACTTGGTGTAGTTGGCAGGATGAGGTGAATGTCCCAGGCATGCCTCTGTAAGAGCAACCCCGGGAGGAATAACCTGGGGTGAAAGATATATGCCCCCCGCCTCTCTGTGGTAGCAGAATATCTGGTGGTTTGGATCCAGAGGATTGGGACAGGGTCACTCCCCAGGTGGATGGGGTCTGAAGGGTATTGGAGGCGTAGGAGTCAAATGACCCAGTTACACACCAAGAGACAGCTGGACAGGTGGCCTGGATACTCCCGGGAGTGTTGCAGTACACCAGCTGTGAAATTCAGGAGCTAATGCAAGAGGATTGCCAACTCTGGTGATAGGAAGAAGATTTAGAAAAACCTGGGATGGCCACCAAATAAGTCCTGCATGTCCCAAAAGGGTCTGCTCCACTTCTCACTCCAGAAGTGTGTGTGGTAGGCTCCCTTTGACAGGGAGAAGGTAGAGGTAGAAGAGCCTTTGGCCCCCAGGAGAGGGCTTGTGGGACCCTGACAACCCACCCACCACACCACTATGACTCAATATACGCCTCTGGAGTTACATGATTTGGCAAAGCAATGTAAGCAGAAGACAGGGGAAACAGTCCCTGCCTGGCTGTTGCATCTGTGGACGGTGAGATCTATAATACTGAGTTGAACCCGATTGAAACAACTCAGCTAGTGAGTATAACCACTCTGCCTTTCTTGCAGCAGTAGCTGCAGAATGTGTTTGTGACTGGTGCACAAGCTGGGAATCAGACTCTAGTTAATTGGTTCAGGGCTGTATTCTGCACAGTTTGGAATAATGCAAAGTTGCCAGAGACCATGAGTAAGAGGACTACCTATTTGGACTTGGCGCAGATCATACTCAAGATCAAATCATGGGTATGGGGAAGATGATGTTTGAGGCCTGGCATACTAGCCCAGACACAGAACCATTTACCACCCGTGGCTCCCAGGGCACTTTCAGCACCATGGCTGTCCTCCTGGCTCCATATGCAGATCAGTTGGTGCATATAGTAATGGCGGCATTGGCCAGACTCAGGGATGTGGAAGTGCACAGGCAGGGGTGCTCAGCCCAGGTGCGAACCATAGTAGGAAGGGCTCAGAGCGTTCGGGCCCCCAAGTTGCAGAAAAATAAGTCAGGGGATGGAGAGTCCGTAAAGGTCATCTGCAAGCAGGTGTGGTGTGAACTCTTGGTGGCCAGATTGGCAGAGAAGATAAACCACCAGCCCAGTGAAATGCTCCTGGCATTCTGGTGGCAACTTCGCCCAGACCAAAGGTTCATCCCTTCCCCCCCCTAAAAGGCCAAGGGAATATGTCAAGAGCTATGTGTGACTGACTTTCTCTCAGAACTTGGCCAGGGAGCCTGGTTGGTGGGGAAACTGGCCAACTGAGGCCACTAGTGGAATTGACTATTTTACTGGTCCTCCCACAACCTGCACAAGTTGATGTGGGAGCAGACAGCACCCTCCTTTTTGGAAATCCTGACAAATTTCCCAGACCTAAGGCTGTCATAGATAGTTATGGAGGCCATCTAATGACAGTTGGATATACCCTGGTGACTTTGGGAATCTGAAGTTGGCCTCCTAAGCAGTACAGTGTGTATATATCCCCTAGAGCTGAGTACATCCTGGGGGTGGATGTGTTACGGGGATTGACTGTGCAGACAGCTATTGGAAAATTCCAGCCATGGGTGCATGTGGTAAAGACTATTACTATTACATGGGTGCATGTGGTAAAGACTATCCCCATCAGGGTCCCTTACAACTTCCCCAAGCCATGAGGATTGGGGATGTAAGGCTGTGTAAGTTATCAGAAGGGTGTGAGGAAATTGGACAGATGATACTAAAGGTAGAAAAGAGGCAAGTGCAGCCCGACCAACTCATAGCCCATTCAACTCTTCTGTGTCACTAATACACAAACCTGATGGTTCCTGGTGCAGGACAGTGGCTTTCAGGGCTAAAGTGACATCATCTTTGCATGCAACAGTACCTAATATTTCAGAATTGTTGATCGTCTATCACATGCACTGGGAGAGTTCCATTCCAAAAAGCCAAGAGTAATTTGCTTTTACCCGGGAAGAACACCAATGGATCTTTTTGGTATTGCCCCAGGGATATCTTCATAGTCTCACCTGTGTCACCGTCTGGTGTCACAGGATTTAGCTTCTTGGTGGAAGCCTGAGGCTGTATGGTTGTACCATTATATTGATATTTTGCTAACCTCTGGTTCTCTTACAGAGTTTGAAGCAGCTGCATGCAGCCTTGGAGCTGTTCTCTAGGAATGGAGGTGGGCTGTTGGCAAGGACCAGGACTAGGACCAGGGACTTGAGTATTCTGCCAAATTCTTGGGAGTTGTTTGGTTGGGATAGATAAAGGTGCTGCTCAAAGTGGCGATAGACTTGAAACAACCAAATAGTTACAGACTTATCTTGGTCTTTTGGCAGACATGCGTATCCCACTTAGCTATGCTTATGTGACCCTTCCACCATCTTGTCCATAAGGGGCCAACTTGAGATTGGACCCCCGAAATGGAAACTGCATTTATTGCCACTAAGAGGGCGGTGGCACAGGCACAAACTTTGTGGGTGGTAGACGCTGCCCTTCCTTTCCTGCTAACAGTCCACATAGATGAGGGTTTTGGATGAATTATGGCAGAAACAAGGTGCTAGGAATAGCCCAATTGGATTTTGGTCACAGGTATGGAGAGAAGCAGAGATATGCTACTTTCCTGTTGAAAAACAATTAGCAGCCATATATGCTGCCTTCTTAGCTGGTGCAGATCACTTACCTTATTGGTGATTGGCTGAAGTCTTGGACTCAGACCCCCCAGACAGAGATAGCCCAAATGCCCACTCTGACATATACTTAGTCGAAGGTTAGCTGAGTTCCTGGATTCAGACCCCCTGGACAGGGATAGCCCAAATGCCCACTGACAAAGTGGGGCGCATATTTAGTTGAAGGTTGGCTGAGGTCCTGGACTTGGACCCCTATAGACAGGGATAGCCAAAACACCCACTTGAATAAAGTAGGGTGCACATTTAGAGCAATGAGCATGGTTTTCTAGTAGCTCTTTGTCTGAACAGTTACATATTTTATTGGGGCCAGTACAGTTCTGAGTGACTGCCCCCTTGGAATCCATGGGTATGGAAGTGGCCCCAGATTCCTATGTGGAAGGGAAAGCTTTTGGGGGGGAGCAGTGCATTTCTGAGCAGCAGTCCCCTCGGAACCCAGGAAGTGGAAGACACCCCAAGTCCTTGTGAGGAAGGAAAAGCCTAATACACATGGAAGCATGGTATCAGAACCTGCAGAAGTAGGAGATACCCCAAGTCCCTTTGAGGAAGGGAGGGTCCCTATACTTATGGAAGCATGGTATAATGATGGCTTCTGTCATGGGCAGCGACCCATTGGACGGCTGTGCCCTTAGAGCCTGCCATGGCAATATTTTTGGTATGAGACCAGTTCTGAACACTCCAGCCAAAGGGAGAGCTCTGGGCTGTCTGGTTAGTTCTCATGGAGACCCGGCCCTGGCATGTCTGCACAGACAGTTGGGCAGTCTACTGTGGGATAACCTTGTGGCTGCTCTGATGGGCAGCATGAGACTGGTTGATTGGGCACTGCCCATTGAGGGGCAAGGATATGTAGGAGGGAGGACCCGGGGAAATGGGGCTTCTGGGAAGGAGCTACTGTCCATCGTGTTCCAGAGCATAGGCCTTGGCAGGCCCCCCGTAATGATGCCACTGGTGCTCTTGCAAAGTTCCGTCTTTCAGACTGCTCCTGGAGCCCTTGTCAGTAGCACATGGTTATATAAGGAGTTAGCATCTGCAGGTACTGCACCATGGGGCTCATAGCCCAGCAGTAGGGATTGCCTCTTACCCATGCTCAAGCCCAAGAGGCTGCACAGCAGTGTCCTTGGTGTACAGAACACCACCAACAGTGACATAGGGTTCCTACAACCATGGGACGGGCTCCCTGAGGCACTCAACCTTTCCAGGAATGGCAGGTTGACTATTTTGACCCATTGCCAACAGATCAGGGGCTCTGGTATATTATGAGGGCTCTGGATTTGGCCACAGGTTTGGGCTTTGTCTATCCTGGAGTGCAAACCAACCGGTGTCATACTGTAGCTGCCCATGGACAATTGTCAGCAGCCTATGGTTGGCTCTTGGTAGTGGCAAGTCACAGAGGTGCCCACTTTACAGGCTGACAGGTACAGACTCGGGCTAAGGACAATGCCACACATTGGTAGTTGCACGTTCCCTATCGACCTTAAACAGCTAGAATGGCTGAACACTTTTAGTGATTCCAAAATTAGAAGCTGAAGGCCTTGCCCCTCCCACATTGGAAGAGGTGGCAGGCACTCATGCCTGTGGCATTGTAGCTTTTAAATAAGTAACCTCGCTGCGCTGGGCAGGCCCCCCTAGATAAGGTAATAGCAGGAATGCATGGTGCTTTAGGAAGCTTTAAGGAACCCTGGTTGTGACCAAAGGTGAGAGGAGGATCCCTCTTACTCCTGCTCCTAAAGTCTTGGCCCTGGGGGCAGCAAGATGTTTGGGAGTGGTCCTGGCATGTGCTAGGGTTGCAGGAGCCATGAGTTGTACTCCTGGAGCCCCGGGTCCTGGAACAGAAGGCCCAGTTACAATTAGACCCTTGGATAGTGGCCTGGCCTTGCCTGGGACAAGTCACTCTTCCCCCATGGGTGGAAGGTATGATTTTTGAAAGGTGTGCTGGTCATAAGACTGTGGTCTATTGTATTGTGTACTGTGTCGGATGTCCCCAACCTCCTACCTCCTACCCAGGGTGCTTTGGTGTGGTGCCATCACCTTGGAGCGGTCACTATTCCATCCACTGTTCTCTCATAAGACAAGCATGTCACTCGTATCCTCCTGGAAGGGAAGGATTTACCTATGATGGTCTCTCTGCCTTGCCCTACCATTGAGTTTAACAAGAGGGAACAGCCTGCTTTCCTGGGCACACACCTTTGTGAGATTGCACAACACCTCCCATTGCTGAGTCTGCACTGAGTTACCAGCAGAAGCAACTGAAGGTCTCCTGGGGTGAGTCTCCGCTATAGCAGACAGTTGGACTACCTTACAAACCCAGAACCACAGCAGCCTAGAATGGGCTGGGCCATGCCACGCAACAGAGGACTTGTGCTGAGACTGTAACAAATTTCCCTGCCCCTGGTTGGGATATGCTATAGAAAAACAGGTGGGGCTGGTTAACAAGGGAACGTGTAAAAGCTAACCTTTGTGTATAGAACAGGTAAATTGGGCTGTGGCCAATCAAAACACTGGATAGTTGCCCCAAGAATGATGTCAGAACATTACTCATTTACCAGAAACCAACTGGTGGTGGAATGGGTGGAAAGTCATAGGCCCCAAGCCCACTGATTTTCTCCCAAATGGTTGTCTCTGGGTTTGTGAACACTATGGCTGGCCGTACCTCTGTCCATTGGACAGGAAGGTGTACCCAGGGAAGGCTATACATACAGGAACATATACTCCCAACTCTTCCCCATAAGCCTAGTAATTAAGACCACGTATGTCATAGCTGGCACCTGGGGTGCTGGGCTGTACGGTGGTTTTACCCTATAGCTTTATTTATTCCAGGGGGTGGTAGCCTTAGCCCAACATGTTGCTGAAGCTTTAAATACATCCTGTCTGACTCTTTCCCTCTTAATGGATGGAACAAGGCAGATGTGAAAGGTGGTTTTGCAGGATAGAATAGCAGTAGAAAACCTCGCTGCTGCTCAGGGCGTAACAGTGCTCTTCTCTGCGTGGAATGCTGTGTGTACATTCCAGGTCACCGGCAGCAGATCATTAAGCCTTACTGGAGATGGATGTGGAGGTACAGGCTATTCAAACCTTATAGGAGGATTGGCTTACAGCCTGTCAGAACAACTGGGATCCTCCTAGAGATGGGTTTAGACTATCCTTGCCTGTTTGGCTCCCTCTATTGCTTTGGGCCCAATGTAGTTCTCTCTGGGTCAAGTTGTGCACCACCCCCCTGTAGGGTGTGGAGGGTGAGACCCAGAGGAAGTACAAGCTGGTGGTGGGGGCATGACCCAGCCCCTCCCTCACAGTTGCAGATGTGCACCTACTCCATGCAGCCACAGATGTATATATAGTTGCTTAAGCATGACTAGGTAATATGCAACATGCATGTACACATTACGATGGTGTGACATGCCATTTTGTCCCTATACAAGGGACAGGTGTGTAAAATAAAGCTGCTGTTGTTCTGCTCTGGATGGCAACTCCATATGCTTTCTTTCTGGGGCTCTCATAGCTGAAACCTCCCCTGCAGCCACAGCTGGCCCCTGACGGTGAGGGTTATACTTTCAGTCTCATCTCAAGCCTTTGCTTCATACTTTGAATCTTGGAGTTAATCAAATTTGTTAATACTTTCTCCTGTTAGTCACTATCGAATTATCCCCATAAAGAAGGGCTTTGTCTGCTAAATATTTGGAAAAATGTTTTGAGGTCAGGTAAGTGTAGAGGCAGTAAAATATGTATCTTTAAGAACTATAATCTCCATAATTTTATACTGGGAAGTTTTTGTCCTCTGAATGTAAGCATTCAGCATCAGTGATTAGTAGCTATGTGCTGCTAGCTGACTGCTATTTAGAAAGCTATATAGTTGAGCTTTGTTCCATTCTACAAGGGAGTAGATTACATCCTTGCATTGCTGTTGTCTAGTGTCTTATGTTCTTAATTCTCTCATGAGACCATGAGAGAAAGTGCGGAGACCTCAGGGCAAATTATAACTAGAGAAACAAGGTAATTGAGTGAAGAGAGGATTGGGCAGACAATCTGGAGACCCACGTTCGACTTCCAGTCTCATCTTTAATTCTGGCCAGGGTAAGCCTCTTAACCTCTATAATTTGGTTTCTGCATGTGTACAATGAGGAGTTGGATGTAGGTAACCTCTAAAATATTCTGATGAGGTTCTAGGTTTTTCTAATTCTAATTTCCTAACATCCTATACTATTTCTTTCTTTCTTTTTTTTTGTGATACTGGGTATTGAACCCAGGGGCATCTACCTCCAAGCTACACCCCCAGTCCTATTTTTTATTCTTTATTTTGAAATAGGGTCTCACTAAGTTGCAGAGGGCTTCACTAAGTAGCTGAGGCTGGCTGCAAACCCGATCCTCCTGTCTCAGCCTCCCAAGTACTGGGATTACAAGTGTGTGCCACCATGCCCAGCTCCTATACTATTACATATCAATTATTACTTAATTGGCTCCTCGTCAAAGTATTTAAACATTCAAAAAACTAACCCATCAACTGATCAATAGCCCAGGATACTGGTGGATTGGTTACTCGAGTAGTCAGCTGTGATATTATGCAGGATTCTGTCTGAGGACTTGTATTTGTTAGAATTCTTAAAAGAAACAGGACCAATGTAGATAGATAAACAGATAGACACACACACACATACCCTATATAATAAGCAATTCGTCAAACAATCATGGAACCTAGGAAGTCCAGACCCAGGAAAGCTAGTAATACAATTCTAATCTGGGTCCAAATCCTTGAGAACAAGAGAGTTGAAGGCATTCCAGTCAGAGTCAGGAGGCAGAAGGGTCCCAGCTCAGTCTGCAGAGAGTTCTTACTAACTTAGCCTTTTACTCTATTGGATGAGGCCCACCCACATCCTGAAGGGCAATCTGCTTTCTCCATTTGCTGATTGAAATGTTAATCTAGTCAAGAAACACCCTCACAGACACACCAAGAGAGAAATCATGTTTACCCACTGTCCAGGGCCCTGTGGCCCACCTGAACTAGCCCTGACAGGTGACAGTAGCCATCAGAGGACTGGAAGGCTCAACCGTGAGGAAAACTTGGAAAAATTTTCTCTAAAATTATCTGCTTGATGAGATCGTTACAACTAGTGGTGTTTTTGTTGTTGTTGTTGTTGTTTTTGTATGTGTGTGTGAGAGAGTTGTTGGAAATCGAAGTGTTGCCAAATGGACTGAAATGAACTCCAACACAAGCACGAGGAAGCTCCCACATCACAGAGACAGCCTGGCTCACGGGGCAGCGGCAGCTGATGGCAGCATGAATATTGATGGACATCAGATAATCAAATAAAAATTAAAGGATGACATGGCTGAGATGTAGTTATTTGGTTAAAAAAAATCAATGTCAAGTGGGAAGAAAAAAACTATGTGTAGATTAATTCTTTACACAAAGAACTTCCAAATGTTATGAACTGAGGGTGTGGAGCTAGGGCGACAGGAAGAGTGAGATTCTGACACTTACTGGTTGTTTTAGTCATGCTTGTTCAGAGAGATTCCAGTCATCCTTTAACACTGTCTTTCTCAACTCGAGGAGAGAAATGCATATTCATATATTGTAGCAATTTGGTATTGTATAGGGTGTTCTGGGAAAGAAGTCACAACACCCAATTCAACTCAATTCAAGACTGGTATTCCTGCTCAAAAGGGTATGCTACTTTATCTCTCTGCACCTTTATCCTTAAGGAGATTTTGTCCTTTATCTTTTATATAATACTTTATCCCTTATCCCTTATATCCCTATATAAAGGATATATTCTTTATATGTGAAGAATAAAGGACAATGTATAAAGGATAAAGGATACACACACACACACACACACACACACACACACACACACACACTTTGATACCTTACTTTCTTAATCCTGAAGAGGCTTTGTCTTTAATCTCTTTCTGCCTCAAGTGCTCATGTATAAAGTGGCAGTAAACAAAAACCCGCCCATTAATAAGCCGCATAAATCTAAGGCCTGGCTCTTTCTTTCCTTTGTTATAGCCTTTTTGCTTGTTGTTTAGTTTTGACTTTTTATAGCAAGAACAAGAATTAGTGGAGTAATGCTTACTTGCTCTTCACTTTTTTTCCTGTTGGCATGATAATTTAATTAGAAACATGCACTTGCATCTGAAAAAAAAGAAAAAGACCATTTTTGAGCCACTTTCAGTATTTTTTCATCATGTAAGGAATCTCTTTATGTTTTTGGAAGTCTAAACCTTAATGCTGTAAGGTACTGTAGTTCTACTTTAGGGAGAAATGATATGTTAATATGATGTTAAAAACAAGAAGGGGAGAATTCAGGAATAGTCGAACACGTTCAAAGTACAGTGAGGGGTTGGAACAGAAATTAGGGCCCAGGCCTGTCTCTCCCACTCTGTGAAGCTCGGTGTGGCCATACGACTTGCTTTTGTTAGCATCCCAGACTTTAAGAGAACCCATGTGTTTGTTTCCTGAGCTCAAATTCAGAAGGATCTCGGAGTGTTCTTCTCTGCCACTCAGTTTTAAGGAGGTTCCTTCTGTACTAAAGCTCATTGGCAATGAGAGCTTATGTTTCTTTGGAATTTGGAGCCTGTCTCACTCACTGTTATGCTATTAGGGCTTGGTGCCCAGATGCTCAGGTAGAATATTTTGTGAAATACTCAATAAATACAGAAAATTACAAAGAATACTGTAACATCTAGAATTAGCAAACATTCATCATTTTCACTTTCTCTTCCAGTTTTATTGTTAACATAATTTCCTTTTGTTTTCTCCCCAGGGTTGACTGCGGTCATGAATTTAGGATTTATGTTTTTATGCTTTTACTATTTTTATGGGTCTGTAACAGTATAATTGTGTTTTGTGCATATTAGAAATATTTGAGTGGATGCATATATGCTCCACATATTATTCCACAATTTTCTTTTTATTCAGTATTGTTTTATTCAGATCTGTTTTGTTGATATTCTTAAATTTAATTCACTTATGTTACTGGATATATGGAATTCACGTGTATGATAGTTTATTTACCTGTTCTCTTGTTGATTAATAGTTAGGATGTTTCCAGAATTTTGTAAAAATAAGGCTTCAGGTAACATTCTTTACTTGACTGGAAAAGACTCTTGTCTGAGACATATGTGTAGGAGTTTTTTTTTTTTTTTTTTTTCGGTACTGGGGATTGAACTCAGGGGCATTCTACCTCCGAGCTACACCCCCAGCCCTATTTTTTATTCTTTATTTTGAAACCGAGTCTCACTAAGTTGCAGAGGGCCTCACTAAGTAGCTGAGGCTGGCCGCGAACCCGGATCCTCCGGTCTCAGCCTCCCGAATGCTGGGATTACAAGCGTGCGCCACCACGCCCGGCATGTGTAGGAGTTTTATAGAATACATATCTATGATTGAAATTGCCGGGACACAGGACATTTCTGTTGTCAACTTTACTAGAAATTGTCAGACTGCTCTCCAAAGTGATTTTAGACTCCTGTCACTCTTTGTGTCCTCACATCCTCCTTGCCAAGTATTAATGGGCTTTTTTATTTTTTTTGGATAATACAATGGGCATTAAGTATTATTATTTCTTATTATTAATGAGATCAAGGAACTTTCCAGGTAAATATTTGCCAAATATATAGTTGAGCATCTCTGTTAATTTATGCATCTTCATCTAGATCGTTTACCTTTTGCTATTTGCTCTCTCGGAAGTTTTAAAATGTATTTGGGGTACTGTTTCTTTGTTTGCATGCATGCATCTTAAATATTGTATCTTTGTGAAATCTTCTCTCTAAATTTTAATGGCATTGTTGGTATACAGCCTTTGAAATGGCCCCCAATTGGTACTACTGACCTTGTATAATCTCTTCCCCTTGAATGTGGGCTGTATTTACTGACCTCTGATAGACCGTGGCAAAAGTGGTAGGATGTCATTTCCGAGAGTGGGTTATAGAGAAATGGTGGCTTTCCTCTTGCATTCTGTCTCCATCTCCTTCTTGCACAGTTTATTTGCTCTGTTGCAGGCTGCATAAAGAATAGCCCTGTGCCTTATGGTGAGGGATGGCTGTCTCCTGCCAAACAGCCATGCAGGTGGGCATGGAAGCAGATCTCCCAGCCCTAGCTGAGTCCCCAGAGATCAGAGTCTGGCAACACCTTGACTACAGACTTAGGAGAAACTCTGAGCTAGGGTCTGGAGCTAAGCCATTCCAGACTCCTGACTCTGAGAAACTGCACAAGATGATAAGTGTTTGTGTTTTAAGATGTAAAGTTTTGGAGGTAATGTGTAAAACAGAAATGGATAACTAATACCGTATCTTTCATCAGGAGAATCTTAAATTTTGGTGTGATGAAAGATCAATATTTGATTTATTATCTTTTGCTTTTGTTCTGGTAAATAAATTCTAGGCTTGAATTTATAAGGACATTTGTCTATGTTTTCTTTGTAAATCTTTTTCCCTTCATGAATTCCTTTGTCTGTTGCACTTTTTAATTGGTTGTGGTTTAGTAGGCTTTCTATTTTTATCAGATAATTTTGTTGATATGTCAACAACAATGTTGAATTTATTTACTTTAATACCTGCTTGGCAAATTCTCTTGGTATTTCTAGGTAAACAAACATTGAGCAGCAAATAATGACTATTTTATATTTCCTATCCTGAAATCTAAAAAAAGTGAGCTCTTTTGAGATGTGATTTATATTCAGTAAGATTAAACAGTGTTAAAGTTCAGATGAATTTTGACATATGCACACAGTGGGTGTGTAATCACAGTACTGTCACGATATAGGACATTTCCATAACCGTGGGAAGGTCCCTCGTGCTCTTCACTGTCAATTTCCTCCCCCTGCCCTAGGTCCTTGGCAACCAGTGATCTACTTTCTAATACTTTAATTTTGTTGTTGTAGTTTTCTGTTTGTTCTTTCTTTTTTGAAAATTTTACTTTACTATGATAAGAACACTTAACATGAAATTACCCTCTTGTCAAAATCTTAAGTATATAAATGTGTTCATGTTGACGTAGGTACAGTGTCAGGCAGGAGATCTCTGGGGAACTCCCTTATCTTGTTGAACTGAAACTTTATGCCCACGGATTAATTACTCTCCATTTCCTTCCCCACCCAGCCCCTGAAAACTACCATTCCACTCTTAGATCCTATGAATTTGGTTATTTTCAATACCTCAAATGAATGGAATCCTCCAGTATTTGTCGTTGTGAGACTGGTTTATTTCACTCACTCCAATTTCCTCAGTTTGTTCCATGTTGTCGCATGTTGCAGATTTTTAAAAAAAAAATTTTTAAAGGTTGACTAGTGTTCCATTATATGTACAGACCTCATTTTCTTTATCCATTCATCTGTCAATGTAAATTTAGGCTGTTTTCATATCTTAGCTAATAGGAGTGCTAATATCTCTTCAAGATCCCGAGTCCATTTTTTCTTAATAGGTATGTAATAGTTAGATATACAATGGGCCCTTGAAGAGCTCATGAATTGGAGTTTGGAGCTGATGTAATTGAGTCGTGAGGGTTGTAATCCCAGCAGTGGATAAACCCATCGTAATGGATTCATCTGGGTGGCAGCCTAGGCCAGAAGGCTGTGATTGGAGAAGGTGCCTCCCTGGGGGTATGGCCTTGGGGGTTATATACGGTCCCTCTTCCCCTCATTCTCTATCTTGCTTCTGACATCCATGATGTGAGAAGCACGGCCCATGTGCTGTCTCTGTCTCTGCTTCCTGCCTCCATGCCCTGAGATCCATGGTCCCCAGCCTTATACAGACTAAACTGTCAACAAACAAGTCTTCCTTCCTCTAAGTTACATGGTCAGTTCTTTAGATGATGTCTGTGAGAGAACTGACTGGAACACTATAATTACCCAGAAGTGGAATTGCTGGATCATATGACAATGCACTTTCAGATTTTTGAGGGACCTCCACACTGTTTTTCAAAGTGGTTGCACCATTTTGTATTCCCCCTAAGAGTATGCAGGTCTTCCCCCTTTCCTACATCCTCAACAACACTTGTTGCCCCTCCCCCCCTTTTAATAATAACCATCCTGGTCAGTGTGAAGTGATATCTCATTATAGTTTCAATTTGCATTTGGTTTGCATTTCTCTGAATATTAATTCTTTTTTTTTTCACATGGCATAAGGACAGAAATGTGGGTCAGTAGAACAGAATAGAGAATCCAGAAATAAATCCAAGGCTTTGCATAGCTCCTTGAAGAAGTGTCTGTTCAAGTCCTTTGCCCATTTAATAATTTTTACTTAATTAATTATTTGATCTCCTTTAATCTTTGTTTTGTAGCTTGTAATATATTTTGAAATCAGGAAGTATGATGTTTCCAGCTTTGTACTTTTTCATGATCACTTTGGATGTTTGAGGTATTTTGTGTTTCTGTTTGAATTTTCGGATTGTCTTTCCTATTTCTGTTAAAAATGCCACTGGGATATTTGTAGGGATTGTGCTGAGTCTGTAGATTGCTTTAGGTACTATGGATTGTTTAGCAAAATTAAATAGTCTGGTCTGTGAACATAGGAGGTCCTTCTTTAACATTATTGTCTTAACTTTTCTAAGATGTCATATAAATTAGCATATAGTATTTTTCTTTTTTGTTTAATTTATTTCTCTTAGTGTCGTGTTCTGAGATTCTTATAGTAGGAATATCAATTGATGACTCTTTTGTTATTGCTGATAGTTGTTGCATTGTTGGATATATTGTTGTCTGTTTATACCCAGAAGGTTAATCTTTGAATTATTTCCAGTTGGCAGGTGTTAGGAAGGAAGTGGCTAATATGATTGAAACTCAAGTCTTTGTGTGGACATATATAGTCATGTCTTTTGGATAAATATCGAGGAATAGAATCACAGGCCAAATGTTAAGTGGATGTTTTGATTTATAAAATACTGCTGAACTGCTTTCCAAAATAGTTGTGCTATTTTGTGTCATCACAAACAATTTATGTCAGTTCCAGGTACTCCTCGTAGTTCCCAAACTTTGGTTCTTTCAGTTATTTGAGTTTTATCCATTCTCATGGATAAGTAGTAGTATCTTACTGTGGTTTTATTTGCATTTCCCTAATGACTGAGGTTGAGTGTTTCATCCTGGCTTATTTGCCACATGTATTTTTTCGTTTGGTGCTTCATCTATTTAAATCTATTGCACATTAAAAATTGAATTTTTTATATTCTTATTATTGACTTTATGAGATATTTGTATTTTATGTTTACAAGTCTTTTATCAAATATATGCTTTGCAAATATTTTCCCTCAGGCTATTTTCATTCTTCACTATGATATCAGTGGTGTCTTAATAGTGTATTTTAAGTAGCAAAACATTTAATTTGATGTAATCTAGTTTATCAGCCTCTTTAAATTGTGCATTTTTATGTAAAAATCTTTGACTAATCCAAGGTTGCTACATAATAAGACATACAAAGTTTTTGTATGTCTTATTATGGAAGTTGTATAATTTTAGTATACTTAGGTTTATGTTTCTTTTCTAGTTAATTTTTATATATAGTATAAGGTATGCTGTGTAGAGCATGGGATACAAAACAACTTCAGGAAGTCATAAGCAACTTGTCTGGACATGCTAATTGTATAGCGCATGGGATATAACTTCAGGAACTCCGAAAGCAACTTGTTTTGACATGCCACGGATGGCTCAGACCAACATGTCTGGTTTGCAGTTGATAATGGACTCTTGGATCACAAATCACTCCCTGCATCTGAAGGACTTATGTCATCAATACATTCGTGGAAATAAGAAGTATCTGGTAAGGTTCAGAATCTCCTCTTCCATTCTTGGACTTGGTTTGTTTTCCCCTTACCCCTGCTTGTTTGTAGTTTGCTATTTGCTAATTATTTGAAGTACTCAAATGATTGTATGGTATGTAGCATACTTATTTGACCTAAATTGTTAGAATTATTAGTGTGAAGTATATCGTTTGATGCTCATTTATAACTAATTTGCTTTGGTAAAGCAGTTGCCTAGCATCCAAAACTAGCTTAACCTTACTTATAGAAATTTCTAATAATTTCTTGCATGTTATAACCTTCGAGTGTTGAAGAAACTTCTTGACATTGTGGAAAGACACAAATCATGTGTGACACAACTATTTGTCTTAGGACCTTGTGGCACATCGCTCACGACTTTTTTTTTTTTTTTTTTTTTTTTTTTTTTTTTTAGTTTAGATACTTGTGCTGGTCCCACATGTTGAAAAGAGTCAGTTTTCCTTTGAATTGCCTGGCTCTCATAGAAAATCAGTTGACCATAGAGGTGTAAATGTATTTCTTGGCTCTTTATCCTGCTTCATTGATATGAGATATATATATTTAAACTTGAAAAGTATTAGAGGCAAATTAAAGAACTACCTTCAAGTCTAATACTTTCATTGTTAAAAAATGTTTATCTCTTTAATATTTCTGGGTCTTTTAGCTCTCTGCAGTGTAATGTGAGTCTTTGTTTTCCTCTAAATGTATATGCAATTATGATTACCACTTATTTTCTACTTTTCACTATGATTTGAAATATCACACTAAACACACACACACACACACTACACACACACACATATACATACACACAGTATATGTATTTGTTTCTAGGCTGTTTCATTCTGCTGCTCTAGTTTTCTATACCTGCATTAATATCATACTATTTTCATGTAAATGATGGTGGTTCTGATTTATGGTAGAGAAAATCTTCCTTAAATATTCCCTGTTTTCCAATTTTTTTTTTTTTTGGCTATCACTTCACATTTACTCTTCCAACTAATCTTTGTACATCTTGAACAAATATATTGCTCTATGATTTTGTTCCTCAGTAGAGAACTACTAACATTTTCCTTTTGAGAAAGCATATGATTGATTTTTTTCAGTTTATGCAGCTCCACAGGCTATAAAGGAATTGGGCAGAACAGGTCTGGGCATGCCTTCATAATGTAAGCAAATCTGTCTACAGATGTGGTTCTGAAATAATGCATTTAATAATAATACACTGTAATTAATGTGGTGTCCTATGTCCCTTAGGCATCCAAAGGACTATAACTCAAACTGTGTTTTCCAAAGCAAAGGGCAGAAGGGCTTAATAAAGACCAGAGCTGTGGAACAGCTTGATTTCCTGCATGTAATATCACATGATTCAGAGTTATTATATAAAGTGTGTAAAACAGGAAGATGTCTCCTATCTAATCAGAATTTCTTGATCATCTTATTAGTGTAGGAACTTCAGTGTTAAGAGCTATCAGTTGCCTTTTGTGGATGCCTTCTAAAACCAGTTCTTCAGTTAGAAGACTTAAGACCGAAAGGAATTCTGATTGGTGCACTGAATCTAAAATTTTATGGCTTCCAAGAAAACCTTCAGCATTATCTGATCATTTTTGAGTCCTGATTTCCCATAAGTGCTGATCTACCTCTAGTATCAGTGGTTTCCCCAGCTTGGGATTCTTGGGTGTTAAATGTGGTTGGACATCTTTAATCAGGATGGACATTGGCTATCACACATTGGTGATCACCATGATGCCCCTTTGGGACAGATAGCTGTGTTGCATTTCTGTAATTACATTGGGGTCTATTACAGTAACTTTGGGCAGGAGTACCAGTGGGTAAATGGGGCCTACAAGGCTGTGGAGTAAAGGCAGCAATAGCATAATTCATAAACTCTCAATGGAGTTTGGGTCCAGGAGATTTTTTCTGCTTAATGCATCACTATGTTTTTTTACATTACATTATTTGCATGAACATGTTTTAAATATCAGAATAGTATTCTACTTTAATTTACATACCATAATATGTTTAATAAAAACATGCCATTGTCCTAATTAACCATTTAAAATATTTTGCTCTTTCCAAAAGTCTGACGAGTATATCTGAATATATTATTAATAAATTGCTCACTGAAAACATTTTATAATTTTCCGTCCCACTAGCTGATGATATATGAAACTATCAGTTTTAATCTACCCTTAGCAACATCACATTTTAAATGTAAATGAGTATTTTAACTTAATGAATTAAAATTATTCATTTTGATTTTAAATTTTTATTACCATGCAGTTTAACCATATTCATAAGTGAATATCACTTGTATTTTTTCTTTCATTTAGACTATCACCAAAGAAGTATCATTTAACCCAGACTTAGAAGAATGATTGACAGTTTGTAAGATAAATTAGAAAGAAAGGATATTCACTATAGATAGTGAAGTATCTGAAAAGTTTATAGATGTGCGTAAAACATAAGAATAAGTGTCAGGAAATACAATGTCTTAGATATTATCCTGGTCTCTGTGTCTTTCTTATTGAGTTGTAGAAACTATTTATATAACAAAGATATTAATTCTTAAAATCTTAATTACCACATAATCTTTTCCCAGACCATTTTTCTCCTTTTATGCTTCACTAAAGATTCATGTGCACAAACACAAACTGTGTGAAATATGAGTCACACATTTTATTTATTTTGCATTTTTGATGATATGCTATTTCTGGACAATATTCTTGTCTGTGAGGCAATAGCAGGATGCGAAACAAGCAAAATCCCTTACTTTCAAGATCTTACATTCTAGTTGAGAGAGTCAGAGAGCATGAATACCCAAAGTAAATACAAATATTTCATGTGATAGTAAATGTCATAAAGAGAAATAAAGAGAAACGAATCAGGATAGGGGACCTTGCAGCTGGAGCACAGTGAGAAGGGAACGATGGAAGGGAATGAGGTCCAAGAGGGAGCAAGAGGCCAAACTAAACAAATTAGTCATGGAGACAAGAATAGGCAATAAAATGAGAATAGAAGCCACTGGAAGGTCCTGAGCAGTGGAGTCATGCTCTGACATTGTATTAACTGATAGCATATATATGTCTGATGTGATAAAAGGATCATTCTGTTGCTGTGTGGATAATAACTTGAAAGGAGTCAGGAGGAGAAGGAGGGAGAACGGTACCAGGCTGACTCAGTAGTTCAGGAGAAGACATCTTGCCTTGGCCCAGGGTAGTCGCTGTGCAAACAACAATTGGTGATCAGAGCGTATATATTTTAAGGGCAGAGTTGAAGGGATTTGTTCATGGTTTGAATGTGGTGTATGAGAGAAAATAGGTGTCAGGAATAATTCCTCCATTTGGGGTAGGCGCTAGGTAATTCGGACATGGATTTTTCATTTATTGGGGTGAGAAAAACAGCCCTACTAGCATGTTTGTGGCATTAGGGGAGGAAAGTTTGGTCTTGGACATGCACATTGAACTTTAGATGTTTATTAGATATTATAGGAAATGTGAATTTGAGATTGGGGTGGGTCTAGAGTTCTGCAGAGAGCTTTGGACTGTAGGTTGTTCGTGTATAGATGGATTTAAAGGTAACATGTTGAACAAGATTGCCTAAGGACTTATAAGTCCAGGAACTTGTGTGTGTGTGTGTGTGTGTGTGTGTGTGTGTGTGTGTGTGTGAAATAAATAACTGGGAAAAACAATATACTATAAAATATGATAATTTACTCTGACTCCTTATCAAAATTTTAATAACATTCCTGCTACTTTTTGCATTTGAGACAGACATTGAAATTTAGCATGTTAAGCAATCATAGAATTACAGAATTTTAAACTCAGAATGACTTTGGAGATAATTATTCTTTAGTTAAAGACATTAAAATCTCAGGAAAGTCTTTTTCAACTTTGCATCATAATGGTATGATTTCTTCCTTATTGTTTTAGTTCCTCTTGAAGATATCAATACTTATGGTTATATGCTATTTGTGTGTAACAAAGAAGAGTTAGAAAACAAAATATGATGTTCAAATATTCCAGCTCCATGTTAAATGGGAGCTGATCCCTAAGTTAGTCACTTGGAAATGCTATCCAGAATTAGAATCCATTACTAGGTCCCTTAACTGGGTTAAGAAATAACCATCTCTTCTTTGTCCATCATTACCCACAGATAGGTCAACAATGAAGTCACATATCCACTTTGAAAAATCACTATATACCTAAAACAGAGTGTTTTGTTCACTGTATTAGGAAGAAAACCCATATAGAATGAATGTTAGAGTTCAGTTATATTTCTCATTGGGTAGATAAAAGCTTCCCATAGCATGGAATGGAGCTTTGGGCATCAAAATGTGCTGAATAAAATTAAGTCTGAGCTCTATATTGGTATCAAACTTTTCAACTACGTTTCTAGATAAAGTGAAAATATTTCCTTGCCATTCACTATCCTCTCACATAGAAGTGAAAATATATTTCTTCATGGGGATTTGCATTCCACTCCTGAGGGGGAAGTAGTATTGGGGTAAGCCTTTCAGACTTTACTTCTTTCTCTGGGGAAAAGCCAAGTATCCATGGCCCCTCAATTGTCTGTGGTTAAGATCCTTATAAAAGTACAAGCCTAGCTTCACACTCTCTCCAGGTAGTATACAAATGGTTCCAAGGCCATGATTTTGAGAAACGAAGTGAGAGAACTAATACCAGAAGTCACATACTTGGGTAAGTGATCATTCATCACCTTCACACTCTATGTATGTATCATAAATTGTGTAGAACCCTTAGGGCTAGAACTGTTATCAATGATACCTAAAACACTTCTAACATCTCACATCATCCATCTGTGTGCTAAACATTCATTCTTATCTTGGAGATTCGTAAGCACGACATTATTTTATGGTGGCCAGGCCAAGGGCCGCCAGGCAAATCATCCCTCCTGTGTCCTGGAGCGATGGGTGAGGTTGCATGGAGCAGCCAGAGTTTGCAGGCTCTGGGGGCTGGTACTCAGCTGGTAGATAGTGAACAGAAGAAAATTAGAGTGAACTGCGAGAAAAATCACGGCCAAAATAAACATCTTAATGAAAAGAGCAGGTTTGCTAAGTGCAGTCTTTATGTTAACATTGACTTACATGCCTCCTGAGTGAAATATAAGAAATGTGGATGTTGGGAAGTTGAAACATATTTTACTGAGGAGTTAAAAGAACCACATGTTTGATAGCATGCCTGCCAACCTCTACAAGCAAAATGAAAAAAAAAATGAAAATCAATAGAAATATTTCCTATTATCCTTACACAGACACAAAATTTCAAACCACATCTACTTGAAAAAAGAATATTATTCAACTTGGGCTTGATAGAGATTGATGTTGTCAAGAATGTTTTTTTTATAGCTGTAGTGGTTTTGTGTTAGGGTTACACACACACAAAGGGTTGTCAATATCTTCTTGAGTTAGAGAATTATGTATATCCTTTTTGCATTCTAACTACTTGGAAATGTCAAATATCGGGCTGGAACTGTACTGTTTTGTGGTGCCATGAGGACACGAGTAGTTAGCATAGGAAAGTGTAAGCTGTCATTTCATTTTTTACACTGACTCTACCTCAGCATAAAACGGACATTCCTGTAAAGTAGGTAGAATTTGAGTTTGGAAACTTCAAAAAGCTTTTGAGTTTACCATCTTCAGATCTTTGTTGAATTCACTGTGCTCTCTCTTGGAGTCACTAAATGAGCAGAGGTACCCTGGGGTGCAGGGAGATGTACCCCCACCAGGTCTGTAGCTCTCGTCTCTTTTTGTGGGAACAACCACTTCACAGCTCTTGCTCCAAAAATGGCTGGTCTGTAATATACGAAGATATATACCAGATGGTGTAGCATAGCAAATTATTGTTAAAAGTCCCAGTAATGTTGGAAAAAGTTTAAGAGTATGCTACAACCAAATTTCCCAAGCAAATTCAAGAATTTTTAGATGTGTGAGCTCTGATATCTTTTTCGTCCTCTGAAAGAAATTAGCATGTAGGAAAGGATTTGCCTTATATAGGGTATAGAAACTATCTGAGAATGTAACATTATATATTATGAACTTGGAAGAATTTTCTTATTATTGGTGTTACTGGATAGTAGATAAAGTAATGGATAGTTCCGATGACATATTAGAAGGAGCAAGGCATTCAAAATGGGAAAAAAGAGCAGGGTGCAGAAAGATTATGGCCAGCAAATGAAGAAAAAAAAATTAAGACCTCAATAGAGTTCTTTTCTGGTTTGGATAATAGCAGGAAAACTGAGACATGAATCTAGATTTTAAAAATAATATTATAATAGTGATTAGTTATGGCTTATGGGTGCCTTATATTACTTATACATCAATCAACTGTTGCTTTGAATTAGACAAATAGAAACTGAGTTTCGAGTGTTTATTTTATAATAAACATTTGCTTTTGTTTTAAGTTTCATATGATGGACTTTGATATGGCTTAGTAAAAATAAATGGCATGAGTGAAATCTTGTGTTCCTTGGAAGAAAGCTGCAACCTGAACATGGAGCTATAGAAGCTGTTATCTGGATATTCATTTGGTTATAATTTAAAAATGACTGGACTCATGATTGAGGCTATGGCTTCAGTTGAGTCCTTTCTTGAGGAAAAGTTTGAAAAAGATGTTTACTTGGTTTGGAGTTATGTGACTGTGGAAAGATTACATATTTTCCATTTTAAAAGCAATTAAATATATGCTTTCTTTTCTTTTGTACACAGTACCAAAAAAAAATCCCCTCAATTTAAGAATTTAGAATTTTCTACAAGTTTGATCCTCATCAAAGGAAGCTCTTGTTCTGTGTAACTTCTAAGGGAAATGATATTATGAAGACCTAAAAATTGATTTGACTACACTTTTATGAGCAAGTAGGGATGATAGGTTATCTCAGTACTCAACAGCAGCCCTGAAATTTCTAAATAGGAGACTAGGAGTCAAAATTTGGTTAGAAGAGGGACGCCCAGGGCTTATCCTGGAGCTATATTGGTGGACAGTACACACTTGCTTTTTCCTGGGTTGTATGGTTGTTTGAGCTGATTGTGGGGTGGCGGTTGATTTTTCCTAAATGGCCCCTGGGTCTAGCTATGAAGACCTAGCTCAGCATTCAGATGAAGAAAAAAACAAAAACCCGAACAGAGTTATTTTGTGTGCGTGTGTGTGTGTGTGTGTGTGTGTATGTACACACACATTTATGTATAGATTTTATTATTAATAGAGTACACATTAATATAGTAATATTTATATTACATTTATATATTCTATCACTTATGTATATTCATTGTGTGTATGTGTGTTTGTGCTTTATTGGGATTTTTTCTGAAATCATAGTCTAGGAGGAAATTCACTTGAGAGCTTGGTGGAGGTTTCTCTCCCTAAAATTATATTTTTCAAAATTCAGGTTTGTCGACCCCAAAGCCTCAGCTGGTTTCTTCCCAAGGCAGGTGTGTGTGACTCCCAGAGAGCTGTTCTGAGGACATGCTGTGCAGCTCCTGACTTCCTGGGGTGGCGGAGATGTTTCACAAAGTATTTCATGCAAGGACATTTGTTTTCTGAGTGTGTCGTGTCATCCAGGAAATCATTTTTGCAGATATGAACTCTCACTTGTCATCAAATTCTCTTTCTCTTATTATAGGCACCATATATTTGGGAGCTGTCAATTTAGAGTTTTGCTAAAGTGAATTTTGAAGACTTCCTTTATTATACTGTGTGTGTGTGTGTGTGTGTGTGTGTGTGTGTGTGTGTGTATGAAAGAATGTAACTCTTAGATTATACTTGGATGTTTGGAGGTCATAAAAACTCTGGTTTATTCAGTATAAAGTTCCAGATAATTTTTTTTTTAATTGGCGCATTGTAATCATACATCTTTGTTAGGTACAAACTGATAAAGGCATATATGCACACATTTCTCATTTAACCCCTTACCCAATTCCCACCCCACTTCCTTGATCTTCCTCCTCAAGTTCAGTTTCGTGATTGACTTTGATATATTTGTGAAAGTACATCATGTGTATTAGGGTGTCCCCTCACCCCCATCCATCTCCTTCAGTTAAGTCAACTTCTTTGCTTATCTAGGGTTTCTCCTTTTTCATCTGGAGTCCCTCTTATACCTCATCTTCTCCCTAGCATCCGCATATCAGAGAGAACATATGCTTTTTTACTCTTTGTGACTGACTAATCTCACTTAACATAATGTTTTCCAGTTGCATCCATTTCCCTGCAAATAACATGATTTTGTTCTTTATGGCTGAGTAAAATTCCATTGTGTACATATCCCATAGTTTTGTAATCCATTCATCTGTGGATGGACATCTTGGCTGCTTCCATAGTTTGGCAATTGTGAATTGTGCGGCTATAAACACAGATACACATAATGCTAAGCATTTGGTTAATTTCTGACTGCTTATAGAATGCCCACTGAATTGATCTACAATCTTAATGTCAGTCCCAGTCCTCTGTATGGGAAGGGGAGAGATGGGGAGGTGTGGGGGGCATCGAGTATTCATGTATGTCAATGTCAACATGATTTATATTATGATGTGAGATGATAATGCACCAATAAAAGCACATTAAAATGTTTTATATATGTACCGAGCAAACACAGAGACAGCACTGCTGACTTAATAGACATATTATAGGATAGATTCAGGGTAAGTGATAATACAATCCCAAGTTAGTACTTTAGAGCAATGCTGAAAGTCATATTAATTACCTGGAATGCAAAAGTGTGCTACTTGAGAGTTTCTGAGAGTTTTAGAGTATCACATACCTAGAGATGCCGCTCAGTTCTTTTTGTAAATAGAGATGCACTGTAAGGATGCGCACAGATGTGAGGAAACTGTCAGTCACAGAACAGTCAGGCACCTGGAGAATTTCAATGAAACGGATGACGACACACACGCGGGTGCTCTGGCTTCCTGATGTGGCCCTCTTTCTGCCTCCAGAGGTGGACTCTGCGTACCCTTGCATGTTTTGCTCTGGTCTCTCTTGAATTTGACCCATGACTTTTGTGGTTTCTAGCTTGCGCTCCCTCCTGGTTTTGCGTGATCTCTCTGTGTCATGGTTTTGTGCCACTCTACTAGGTCTCCTTCTTGGTTCTCGGTCTGACCCCAGAGCACTTTTTTTTTTTTTTTTTTTTCGGTACTGGGGACTGAACTCAGGGGCATTCTACCTCCGAGCTATATCCCCAGCCCTATTTTTTATTCTTTATTTTGAAACAGGGTCTCACTAAGTTGTGGAGTGTCTTACTAGGTAGCTGAGGCTGGCCTTGAACTCGGATCCTCTGGTCTCAGCCTCCCAAATGCTGGGATTACAAGTGTGCGCCATCATGTCCGGCTCCCAGAGCACTTTTGATGATGAGTGTGAAAACACTTTATCTTACTGCTTCCTCGTGGGTGTCTTACAATTTATAGTAATTCATGACACAGATGCATGGTTGGTTGGGTCACTAAGTTCTCCTAGGACAAAGAATACACCCCAGGTTTGTATCTCTAGCATGTAGGAGATTATCCAAGAAAAAGAAGATTGTTGATAAGTAGTCATTAATGATACTGAAACATTCTTCAATGTTAAACATCTAGGGATAGTGAATGAGCTAGTCTAATTCACTATCAGAAAAATTTGCTGGAGATAGGAGTCAGATTAAACATTAGCATCCCTCCGGCTGGGCTGTTAGATCCCCTTCCCTTCTTATTCTAATGCTTCCCCCCCACGTCATCTTCTTGATTTCTCTACTTCCACTACTTTGCAGATGCCACCAATTCCAAAACAAAATGATGAGTTTCTCCAGGCCCTATCTTTCCTTTGAGTTTCAGACTAAAAAGAGTGTCTGTAGTCCTTTTAATTTTGGGTGAATGAGACAGGCATCTCAAACTCCCTTTATCCGAAACCAAATTCATGGCCTTGCCCTCTAAATCTGCTGCTTCTCTGATGTTTCCCAGGGCAGTCTAAGGATGACATCTCGATACACGTGCACACCTTTTCATTCAGCAAATTGCTCATCTGCCCCTGGGGCATGTCGGGAGCTGAGATGCATGGTAGGGGCACACTGATGAATGGAAGAGCCGCAAGTCCTGCCCTTGCTCATCTTTCCTGTAGTTTTGTTATCCTTCCCCCTCATAATTCAAATCAGCCCACTTCTTTCTATCACCATAACCACCATCCAAGCCCAAGCCACCATTATTTGTCAATTGAGTTTCTATAACATACCACCCAAACATCTACTCTGTCCATGTCTCCCTTTGTAATTGCAGTAGAACACTTTTTTTTCCCTCTGTGGTGCTGAGGAGTGAACCCAAAGGCATTCTATCTCTGAGCTGCACTCCCAGCCCTATTTTATTTTTTATTTTCAAACAGGGTCTTGCTAAGGCTGGCCGTGAACTTGTGATCCTCCTGTCTCAGCTTTTCAAGTACTGGGATTGCAGGCTTGTACTACTATGCCCAGCTGGTAAAATACTTTAAATACAGTCCTTATTTCAGCTTTCCTTGAGTTAACATGACCCAGAGGCTCTGGGTATTCTTAGAAGATAACATAACATCCTAAGCATGGCCCATGGGGTCATAGAGAATTTAGCTACTGCTTGCCCCCCTCCATGTGTCTTCCATGACACCCCCTTTCCTTCTCCATGATACAGCCACACTGGTATATGTTCTGTCCCTGGAAGGCTCCAACTCACTAAGTGCCTTCCCATTGCTGGGTTTTTACCTGTGTCATTCTCTCTGCTTGGGAAGTGAGCTGCCAATTGATCCTTACTTCTAGCAAGGTAACCATCACTTATCCACAGGGAAGAATCCTGGAGATACTGCTCATTCAGTGTCTTGCCTCTGAAACATTATCTCTTCCAGCAGCATCTTTATCGATTTTACTTTCCACTGTAGCTCTCGCACTAGTGTAGCTCATGACACAGTCCAGTGCCGTGTTACACATTTTATAGTATAGGACCCTGTCAGCCTGGGTGGAATGTGTATGCATATGACTAGATGGATGTGGACTTTATTTTATTTTTTATATATGTATACATATATATATATATATGTATACATATATATATTGTGTGTACATGTGTATGCACCTGAACATGCACACAATTGAACCCAGAGGTATTCTAACTCTGAGCTACATCCCAGCCCTTAAAAAGAAATTTTTTTTCTTGAAGCAGGGTCTCACTAAGTTGCTGAGGCTGGCCTTGAACCTGTGATCCTTCTACCTTACAAGTACTGAGGTTATAGGTGTTTGCCACCAATCCTGGCTTCTATTTTATCTTACTGTGTGTAATCATCTGTGTTGTCTCCATATTCTTTTTTTGTCCCAACTCCAGTTTCTCTATGAAAGACTGATAGAAATAGCCACAAAAGGGTTCCATTTTTGTCCAGTAACTTGGAGACACCACTCTCATCCCTTTTCTCTTTCATCTCTCACCACTTCCCCCAGTCCTGAAAATCTTCATGGTGTTGAGGGTCAGTAATTTGATGAAATCTTAAAATAATACTGTAACCAAAACTTAGGATACTGTGATCTTTTTAAACTGTCCCATATATTTTATTTTCCTTCATTCAACTATCAATTCCTTTAGAAGAGAGAGATTAGGATCAAAATTTCCAAAACATTAACTACGAAAATAAAGATGAGCCTACTGTCCCAAGAAGACTTGGAACAGATTCTTTGTGATCTAAGAATGAACTACTGAGCTGGGTGTGGTGGCGCACACCTGTAATCCCATTGTACTACTTGGGAGGCTAAGACAGGGGGATTGCAGGTTCAAGGTCAGTGTGCAGTAACTCAATAAGACTGTGTTTAGAAATAAAATAAAATAGGGCTGGAGGTGTGTAGCTTGGAGGTGGGATGCCCTAGGTTCAATCCCTAGTAACAACGACAACAACAACAACAACAAAGTATTGGTGAAGGCTGATGACACCTGAAACAGACTCACACTGACCTTCACTTACACCAAGAATGGTCACATTCTTTCTAGGGCCATAGCTACCTTAGGTCCTTTCCTGTTTTCTCCACACCTTTGTTGGCTCACCTCTGCTGACTGCAGGGGGTCAACCTAGATCCTCTGAGCGATCTCCCAGGGCGTCAACTCCTGATCACCCACCTGCTTTCTGAACAACTAGTCAGAGACTCACTGAAACTCGAAATTCAAGGCTACTGCCAGAACTGAGCAAAAGTCAGGAGCATCCATATCCATTCTTCTTAACAATTTGGATCAATCAATGGTTGTTGAGGTATATGGAAGCAAAGAAAACACGGCCCGACAGCAGGGGGCAGGCTTTATTTAGGAATAAAACCTGGAAGGAGGCATCTGACCAGGGAGGGAGCCCACAAGAGTCAAAAGCCCACCTTCTTGCAGGCTAGGGGCTTTTTATGGGACAAGGAGGGGGGGGAGGTGTGCAAGAGCAGTCGTGTAAGCCGCTGGTGGGTGTGCTAGTGGCCAGGTCATCTCAGGGCAGGACAGTAGTCAGGGGGTTTCTCTTTCTTTGTTCCTTTGTTCTTAGTCTTCCTCTGGTATGACCCCATGGCCACACCTCACAGTGCTCACATTGGTAAATAAGCAAAAACATGGTTTTTCCTCAAATTTTTGTTTTTCATGGCATTTTATGTTGATCATTTATAGTGATTTCAAAATCGATTTTGGTTACTATGTTGGGCCCCTGTGAGGAGAGAAAACCCTAATCTCTGAATGGTTGTTTGCATGGACTGTGCGAAATTCTATTAAAAAGCACTTCAATAAATCTACTCAGCTGAAGAATCCAACTGTGCAATGTTGTGCTTCGGGCTCAAGCAGTAGTGATATCTAAGCAGATTTAACCTGAAAGTCGTGGGGAGAACACCATAATTAAATTCAAACATGATATGGTTTAAGGTCTGCCCACCAGTTTAACTGGGAATGTAGGAGTTGAGAGTAAATTTAGACTTCCCTGTTCACGGCTTTCTATTATTTCTGTTAAGTATTGTGCAAACTTCACTCTGCATATCTATGAAGTGATGGAGAAGATTACAAGATCTTTAAAGACTCAGGTTTAGGAAGCTATACGTCCATGATTCTCTAACCTTTGAAGCACTTAGAGAAATAAAATAACTGGGATGTGAATTACAGTATTATCAGTTTATACCCATGGAATGTTGGAGCCTGCAGTGATCTGTGTCTCTGATAGCTCCTTTTGAGCCCCGAGTATGTAGATCTCCAAATGGTCTTGGACTCCTGGGTTGGACTTGTCAGTAAAGGTAAACCTGTCAGTGCACCGCAGGTGGCATGCCAGATTCTCTTGTTTGTCTCCCTTAGAGTCATTTTTAAATTCTTCTTTCAGGTTTGCAACTCGCAGTGATGCACCAGCCGGAGCTGCTGATCCCTCTGGCTCAGGCCCTGGAATGGCAATGCCCTTGGGAAACACTTTTCACTTTCTTGATTCAGTGCAGGCAAGGGAGTCAGCAAGAGCCTCCTCTGTTCCAGTGGAGGCTTCTCAGGTCTTCATGGTTACACACTGCACCACCGCCTCCATGAAGGTCGGGAGGTTTTCCTTATGCCCAAGGTTGGATGACTTTGATTATACCACCATTGCAACATTAACTATACTTTTTGAAAGTTCCAAAGCACACCTTTCCTTCCTTCCTTCCTTCCTTCCTTCCTTCCTTCCTTCCTTCCTTCCTTCCTTCCTCCTTTCCTTCCTTCCCTCTTTCTTTCTTCCCTCCCTCTCTCTCTTTCTTTTTTTCTCTCTTTCTTTCCTGGGAATTGAACCCAGGGACATTCTACCTCCAAGCTACACCACCAGCTCTTTTTATTTTTACGTAAACAAGGTCTCAGTAGGTTGCTGAGAGTCTTGCTGTTGTTGCTGAGGCTGTTCTTGAACCTGCAATTCTCTTGTCTCAGCCTCCCAAGTAGGAGGATTATAGGCATGTGTCCCCACGCCTGACTCCCAAAACACTTTCACAAAGTATAGAAAATGACTTTTTTTTTTTTTGGTTAGTCTTGTGCATGCTCTATTAAGATATGCAATTCACTTCATAGCATTAAAATATATTGTTGAGATGTTGAATCTTAACATTTTGTACTAATTCACTAAGTGACTACTGACCATCTATTCTGTTTTGCAAAGTTTTCACTTTATTTCTCCATCTCTTTTTGAACTACCTAAAGATGAAGTAAATTGTCAGTTCAGACGCAGGCAGCTTTCAAGAGTGGCTGGGCTAAGAAAGACCATGAGAAAACATTCAGGAACACTCATGTGTGAAGGCCTGCAGTATTCTTCTGTTGGTTTGTATGCTGCATTGGCAAGAATTGTAAATAACTTTTACCTGTAACTTTACAATGATACTCCTAATGGCTTGAAAGGTTATAAACCTACACAGATGAACAGACAGCTGGCAGGCCTCATTGTGAAATGTCCATTACCCAAAGCAGCGCCATTTCTCCTTCCTTGTTTCGTTCTGGAGTAGGGGATTACTCATGGTGTCGATTCTTTGCTCTCTTTCTGGCCCAGTGAAGAACATATGGCAAACATCATGAGCCTCGTTCAAGTTCCAGCGTTTCAGTGCAGCTGAGATGGCTTGCCAGATTCTCGTTTGTCTCCTTCGGAGTCACTTCTCTATTTTTCTTTGAGCTTTGCAACTCACAGAGACACACTGGCGGATGCTGCTGGTGGCCCTTGCTTGGGCAGTGGGCTGGCAATGCCCCTGGGACCAGTTCTCGCTGCTCTCTGTCCTGATTGGCTACAGGCGAGGGAATCAAGCAAGAGCCAGGACATGTGGCGACCTTTGAGTTTCTTCCAGATCTTATGAGCTCAGAATCTAATGTGGAGTCCACCCTTTTCTCTATCTTTGACCTTGACATCATAGAATTTACACCACCACTCTGCCCTTCAAACTTGGAAAGGGCCCATTAACTCAGGTCCCTTGCTTATTGATTCTGAAGCTGCTATTTGGTATCAATTCAGAGGGTCAGGCAGAGGCCTCATCGCCCGAATCCTGTCTTGGTGTGTCTTCCTGCCTAGCAGGGTGTGATTTTGCTTGTGGCCTAGGCAGGCACCTCTTCTCCAGCATGACTTTTCTTGTGCCAGACACTATTAGACTCTATCAATTTAATATTCTCAAGCTTTGGTTATGTGGCTGTGCCAGGTATGCCCAATTTTTCTGTTCAGCTAAAAAATAGCTTTATGATATAATAAATAGAATGCGCGTTGGGAAATAGAAATGCTCTGTTTGTGAGGTACACCAGCACAAAGCATTGGCCTCCGGCCATGCTCCTCTAATGGAGTTATTCCCGTGTCCCCTGGGATTTGGGTATGTATCCTCTCCTTATTTTGAAGGCCATAATTGTCCACACATGTCTTTGATTGAATACCCCGTATCAATAGCCTTCGCCCGCTCTGCCAGAAGACTTGCTCAGTGCCGAGCAGCATCACAGGAGACCCAGGGAAATGCAGGTCTCTTATTTGAGATGTATTTGGGCCAGGCTCATGCTAGCTTCTTGCTAGATTTGAAAATCAAACCATAGGCTAAGGCTGAGTGGCTTTAGGAGAGCAACATTAGTACACAAGAGATGAGATTTAAAAAAAAAAAGTCACAGAGCAAAAAAGGGTCCATTGTCATCATCACGCATGGCCAAACCACTAAAGCTGACATACATAAACCAGAGCCTGCTATCGGGCATGTGCATTTGGTTTATTTATATTATAATTTCCCAGATACGTCTGAACGGATTTGTGAATTTCTAGTGAAATAGTTCCTCTGGCTTTTCTATTTACTTTTATTTAGAAGGTATCATTTGCAAACATCTAGTTAGAATCAATAAAAGCTTATTATAAACACATAGACACACACACACCAAATAAAGACCAATACCAAATTTACTCATGGTCACTAGGCTTGGAACAGGAGTTTAAAAAAAATGTATTGATGATCAATCCCCCTGAGTTCAGCTAGTCTTCCTTCAGGCACTAATATACTCCTAAACAATGCCCTGCTAAGTCATTTTCTTAGGGGAAACAAAATCTATTCATAGTGAGTAGTGAAAATGGAAATGTATATGTCATATATCTACATGACTTTTGGTGATTGTTTTGTAATAGAAATTCTTAAATAAGTGAGACTATTCCAAAAATATTTCATAGTTCTCTTGAATTTTTTTGGCTGAATTCTGTAGTGCTCATCAGAAAAGTAAAGGGTTTCTGATTTTGGAGTTGCAGTTTTATTTTTATGGCGTTTTCTGGTGAGTTTTCAGCACCTCCACAATGCCACGGGAAAGCTCTGACTCCAATATCAGTGCTCTGAGCTACCGGGAGGTGAGTGAGAACCTTCCTGCAGTTGTGTGGAAGTCAGTATGCTGGTGCGCTGATATTATGTTGGAGAAAGTGGGCATGGCGTCTTTATGGTCAGTGCTAGGACAGCAGGTCCCAAGAGCGCTTATTTACAAGACACTTGTGTCAGCGGTCCAAACTACCTTATACTAAAGAGGATGAGTTCCTATTTCCTATCTCCTCACCCCCACGATAGGACCTGCCAGCACAAAAGATTGAAGGAGATCTCCATAACCAAAGGGAAGACATTTTTTGTTTGTTTGTTTTTTAAATATAGGAAATGATTTTGGAATGGTTGGCATTCTTGACTAAATATGTTCTCAAATATGAAATGATATATTTTTAATAAGATGGAATTAGGCTGAGAGACAAAAGCTTCTTTAAGAATTTAATCATATTGTGACTAGAAAAGAGGATACACACATACTTTGGTTATAATAGAGAATAAATATTTTAAAAATCGAAATGCAGCCGGGCGTGGTGGCGCACACTTGTAATCCCAGCATTCGGGAGGCTGAGACCAGAGGATCTGGGTTCGCAGCCAGCCTCAGCTACCTGGTGAGGCACTCTGCAACTTAGTGAGACCTGGTTTCAAAGTAAGAATAAAAAATAGGGCTGAGGATATAGCTCGGAGGTAGAACGCCTGAGAGTTCAATCCCCAGTACTGAAAAAAAAAAAAAAATCGAAATGCTTCTTAGGGAAATTTAGGAAGATTCACAAGATGATGATGATGATGATGATGATGATGATGATGATGATGATGATGATTTTTTGTGCTGCTGGGGATTGAACTCAGAGGCATTCTACCTGTGAGCGAGGCCCCAGCTTTTTCTTAATTTTTTTTTTTTGTTTTTTTGTTTTTGAAACAGGGATTCACTAGGTTGCTGAGAGTCTTGTTAAGTTGCTGAGGCTGGTCCTGAATTTGCGATCCTTTTGTCTCAGCCTCCCAAATACCAGAATTCCAGGTGTGCACCACCACTCCGGGCTGAGATGATTAAATTTGAGGAGCTGATACATCCAATGAAAACTTTAAAGTATTGGGACCAACATTTCCTTACATTTTTTCAGATCATGGCATACATATAAAAAATAACATTTCTGTGCCACACTTGAACAGACAAACCTAAAAATCAAAAGCTAGAGTGGCTGGCTGCTCCTCATTTTAAGAGTTATGGTGAATGACAATTTGTGTGTGCCATTAGATTGTATGCTTCATCCTTTCCTTTGCTCTCTTCTTTATTGTAATTTATTTCAGAATATGAGTAGGAAAAAGATGTACTTTTTATTTTTGGATTTTCTGTTGACTTCAAGGAGAATAAATGGAGGCAGTTAACCCTTACTTTCAGACTTTCTGTTTCCATTTAACAGGCTTTCTGTTGATTTAAAAAGAGAGGTTATTTATTTTAAACCTAACCTAACGATTTTCTGGTGAGCCCACAATGCCTTCGGCCTGGTGAGTGTTCACAGCACAGCAACTGATGCTGAAACCAGCCCCCCAATTGGAAATGTGTCGAAAAGTTCACAGTGAACTTCAGCTGCATTTGCCCAAAGTTTAATGGATGTACATTTTGAATCATAAGCATACCAAATTTATTCTTAACCAAGTTTCAAAGCAGGGTGACCTTGAACCTCACGTTTTATTATATTAACTTCGATGAATTCATTCTTACTTGAAATCTTCCTTTTTCCTTTTTTTCTCCCCCTTCCTTCACTCTCTTCCTGTCTTCTCCCTTAACTCCTTTATTTATTTATTTATTTTCATAGAAAGAGTTTCTGAAATGTTAAGGCAGCCCCTAAAGACAAGAAAAAAGGTCAACCATTTGAGATGTGGAATGTGCAGGGAAATCATTATAAATATGGCAGTTTTTATGTTTCTCTTCATTCTTTTCTTCCTTTTTGTCTTTTTATTTCCGAACGCTAAAAAAAAAATGAGCTCATTAAGGATGACTTTCATGTGGTTACCTTCTGTCATAATAAAAAATTTTATAAAGAAGGAAAACCATCCAGAAATGGAGTTTTATTTAGATTATGAATCAGGTTAATGCTTTCAGTGTATGTTTTAATTAGCAAGGATAACCCTCAGCCACAGTTTGGATGCATCCGGTGTCTGTTCTTCAAACGTTTTATATGTAGCAACCTCTAGAAGTTATTATCCATTTATTTGATTTATAAAATGCACTCATCACCCCAGCCTCTGGGCATATTTACAAGAGTGATGCAAATTTAATTTATACAATATTGCCTGGCTCTCGGCAGCATGCAGATTTCCTCACCTCCCTCCTGGAATCACCATCGATATCAGGAAAAGAGCCGACTAGAACAGATGAACTATGCAACTGGGCTTCAGAGGATAAATTTAAATTGTTGATGTACCAGAGAGGAGATGAGTCCATGAAACACCTTTCTTATGCTGGTCAGGTGGATGGTACCTCCAACAAGGATGGGCTACTTGACATATAGCTCTGAAGAAGAATCTGGAAATGTTGCTAAGTTTATGCCTTGCTTTTCTTCCCCAAACAAGCCAGGACTACAAAAGATACATTTTAGAATACTTCATTAAAATATTAGGCAGCACAGCCAGGTGTGGTGGCACAGGCCTATAGTCCCAGTACTTGGGAAGCTGAGAAAGGGGAATCGCAGGTTTGAGGCCAGCCTTAGCTATTTAGTGAGACCCTCAGAAACCTAGCCAGACCCTATTAAAAAAAGGCTGGGGTGTAGATCAGAGGTATCAGAGGTAGAATGTCCCAGGGTTCAATCCCTAGTACCCCCAAAACATTAAAACATTAAAAATATTAGGCAGTCAGGAAATATCGTGAGTGATAGGACTTCTACATAGCCAATGTCTTTCCAATGTTGCTTTTTTTTTTCCCTACCTGAACCTGAAGTTAGCATGAATGCAGGTTAAAATAATGGCTAAATGCACACACCTGAAGTCCTCTGGGTTTTGTTTAAATCCAGATCTTTCTGAGTCTTCTCATCTTCAAAATGGAATGAAATAAAGTATATGTAACAGGAATGGCACTCAGAAAGAGTTTAGTGGAAACTGGTTGTAGTTTTTCCTGGTATTCATAATTAGACACTTGTATACTTTGAGGGGGATCTGTATGACCAGTTTTTGGACTCGATAACTCACATTAAAATGTACTTCCATCAGTGGAACATTTCCCTTGACTAGTGAATATTTGTGAAGATTTTTGGAGAAACTCATTTTGGTACTACCAATATACAACCAACTGATTGTCATGAGGATTTTAACATAAGTCTTGGCAATGATGTTGCCAAAACATGAACCTAAGATCTTTGGATGACATGATATGGAGTGAGCTGTGCTCCTCACCCTCACGAGCTATTTGCTTCATTCCCATCTACCCCATAAGAGATATTACATATTTGAACAAAAGTATTCCTTTAATTCTTCAACAATGAAAGTGAGTTTTGTGATATGATAATTTGAGGCTATGAAGAAATATAGTGAGAAACTTTGGAAGATATTTATTTTTATCCTATGAAGCTTTTATTTTATTCTGAAGCAAGATACTGGATCAGGACCTAGAATACATGTTTTCTTCTATTTCCTTTTTTTTTTTTTGGTTAGAGCTGCATTTTGTGTCAGGAGACTACATTTGACTCCAAAGACCTCTTCAGTTCTGGAAGACTTTATGAAAACCAAGCCAGTTCTTAGACCCAGGCTACAGTCTGTGGTTGATCTGGTAGAATTTGTGAGACCATGGAGTGGGATGGTATGTTTACCACATCATGTAGGACTTTGTTACTTATCTTTTTGTTTTCCTACTAACCATAAAATCCTACTTCAGTATTATATATCAAAAAGGAAGAAAATGAATAATAGTGGCTCTGTCTACTTAACTCTAAAATATCTACTTAAAAGAAGAGAAAATAGATCTCATCTGATTATTCACTATGTAAGTACTTATAAATAAGTGTTCAATTTACTAAACAAATACATTTTCACTCCTTACCCACATACTTTTGTTTATTTGACACTGATTCTATTTTTTTATACATATCATTGAAATACACTGTATTCACATAAATAATGTCTCTCCTTCATAATTCTACCTTCTGCTAGTTGGTGTTAGGCTTTGATTGGAATATGAAAATTACTTGCTCCTTCTTCCCCTATACAAACCCAGAGGTAGTTTATTTAGATGGATTTTGTCAGACCTTTGTACCTGTAAGGGAGCTTAGAGCCCTCCCTGCCCTCACTCCATTGTTACCACACATTCCACGCTCAAGAGGAGAGAGTTCTACTCTAGTTTACCAAAATGACCACCTCCAGAGGGAAGGAATGCTCTCTTTTCCCATGGGTCTGTATCACGTAGGTCTGGGAGCTTCTTCTCACTCCAGAGGAAGGTCTGGAGTGCTGCAGTATAGGGAAGGTCTCTTTGGATATTAAGAAAACATTCTCTACCATTACTTCCCATTGGCTCATTGAAAGCAGGTCCTTCCTTCCCTAGGATAGATTGATTTATGATGCCATAGATTAGCATATGGTTCTGAGCTTTGCATTGAAATTTGGTTCTTTAGATTCTCCTGGGAAATTGGGTCCTTCTATGGGTGGAGGACATCTCACAGGAATTCTATAATGGTGTTTATGGACCAAAGTTTCTCCAAATAAAGAGTTCTTTGCCCTGGCCACAACCTCTTAAGAATCTTTATTAGGAGGTAGTTGATAAAGAGCAGAAGTGGGATGTTTCTCACCCCCCAGCCAAATACCAGATCTTAATGTAATCTGTGTATTCCTATATCTGTAGTGAACCTCAACTCCCCACTTAATGGGGCTGATCAGTTTTTTTTTTAAACAGGGCCACCATTTGAGAACACATGACTAAAATATATTGGCTACTATTGTTTTCTTTGGTTCAATATTCTGCTAAATATGGTCCCATCATTTGATTTCTATTATCTTCATCAGCATAGACCATGGGGTGCATTACTTATATGAAGTATACTCTGTATTCAAACCCAGAAGAAAACTAACCAGCAGAGAAAACTCTTATGAAGTCTATGGACATGGAGATGTGCACAATGTCTCGTGAGGGTGTCTGGAGTACATGTCTGGTCCTAATTCTCAGAAGGAGGAATGTCCAACTACAAGTGAGAAAATCTGGGGAAAAATTTCCGCTTAGAATTTGAAATTTTATGACACTCCCAAATCCTGTAGAAGACAGAAAAAAGATGATATCAATTTATGAAACAAATTATGTGTGAGTTCATTCTATGTCTAACAACATAAATATGAGGTAGAGGAAAATACCCTTCTACTGCCCAAAATTCACTTTTTAAACAACCACTAGTTGAGAGAGGATGCGATCCTTCTAGGGTTCTAGTCCAGACATGTACTATACATCAGGGTAATCAAATGTCTTCCAAATTCTCAAATTCTTCAGGGTGCAGTTGAGTTGTGGTTTTTACTTTAAATGTTCAGTGGAATGCTGAGATGAATCCTACCCCATATCTTTCTGTCGGCAGGAGGTTTCCCACCATGTGCATTGGAACTAGGTCTGTTATTCCTATTAATTTTTTATTTTCTGCTATTACAGTAGCGCTGTGTTACTTCTGACAGGCTGGTGAATATCATATTTGTTTCTAGCCAAGTCCACGCTTAGGTTCTTGGAGGTAGATGAATGAGAAGTGCTAGATGACTGAATGGGGAGAGAGCTGCCTTTCATTTACTCCTCATTATTGTTTAGATAGGTCTACCCATTGACATGTGTGGTCCCCAGAATATGAAATCAGATGTTGGATGTTGTTACTATACTGGTCTATAGATGAAGACATAGTTATTGGAAATATGATCCAATTCTTTATTCCTTAGTGGTGAAAACAACTTTTCAAGGGAAATGTATATGGAAACTTAATGTATAATGAAAGTGCAGATGAAAATGAAGTTGTTCAAGCCGGGCGTGGTGGCGCACGCTTGTAATCCCAGCATTCGGGAGGCTGAGACCAGAGGATCCGGGTTCGCGGCCAGCCTCAGCTACCTAGTGAGACACTCCGCAACTTAGTGAGACTCGGTTTCAAAAATAAAAAAGAATAAAAAATAGGGCTGGGGGTGTAGCTCGGAGGTAGAATGCCCCTGAGTTCAATCCCCAGTGCTGCCAAAAAAAAAAAAAAAAAAAAAAAAAAAAAAAGAAAATGAAGTTGTTCTATTATATATGATATATGGGGGAACGAGGGTCTGTCCTTGAACTTCTCCTTGCAAACACCCAAAGGAAAGGTCTTCTTGAAGCATATGACAATATCTTGAAGGGAAGTGAAATATCTGAGATTAAGGTTAATACCCACATTGGTTTATTTAGTCATTCAGCAAATATTTATATGAAGTCCACTCTGTGCCTCACGCTGAGGATGACAGCAGTATTAACTAGTAGTCATTGAAAATTTATTGCACATAAATTTTATGCAATAATCCTATTAGGTAGGCACTACCATTTCAATTTTATAGTCGAAATAACTAAGGCTTAGAGGAGTTACTACCATGTCCAGGGTCGCGCAACTTGTAAATAGAAAGCTGAAAATGTTTATTCTGATAGTTTGATGCTGTCACGAACTCTTAGATATCATGTTCCCTATAATAATGGCAAACACTGATTATATTAACAGCAAACACCATGTTCCAGGCTAAGCACTTTAACAGGTATTCACTTTTAATCTATAGATAGATAATATGGTAAAATTGTTATTATTATACCTTTTTGTTTGAGAGAAGGAAAGATTCGCTGGGACTCACAGTTTCAGAGGTTTCAGTCCAGAAGACTAGCTTCAAAGTGTAAATGCCAGCAGCTACGGTGGCAGGGAACAGAGAGGAACACAGCTCTGATATCATAGAGACAGAAGCCACTTCCACATCATGGAGGACAGAAGCGACTCTCATGTCATACAGGAGGGAAGTCGTTTCCACATCATGGAGGACAGAAGCGACTCTCATGTCATACAGGAGGGAAGTCGCTCTCACATCAGGAGGCCAGAAGTCACTCCCAAACCATGGAGGAAGCCACTCCCACATCACGGAGGCCGGAAGCCGGAAGCCGCTCTCACATCAGAGGCCGGAAATTGGAAGTCGCTAGTCACTCCCACATCACGGAGGCTGGAGGCCGGAAGTCGGAAGCCGGTCCCACATCAGAGGCCGGAAGTCAGAAGTCGGAAGTCGCTCCCACATCACAGAGGCCGGAAGTTGGAAGTTGCTCCCACATCAGAGGCCGGAAGTCGGAAGTCGCTAGTCACTCCCACATCATGGAGGCCGGAAGTCATTCCCCGCATCATGGAGGACAGAAGCTGCTCCTGTATCTTCGTGGCCTGAAATCGCTCTCACTTCTTGGAGGCTGGAAGTTGTTTATGCATCATGGAGTACAAATGTCGCTCTCCTATCCTGGATGACAGAGTCACTCCTGCATCATGGGAGATGGAAGCTGTTCTCAGACCAGAGAGGACAGAAGTTGATCTTGCATCATAGTGGACAGAAGCTGCTCCCACATCGTGGAGGTTGGGGTTCAGTCTCCCATCATGGTTACAGCAGTAAGTAGTCCTCACCTCATGGCAGCCGGAAGTTGCTCTTGAATCATGGAAGACGGAAGCTGTTTTAACATCATGGAGGTTGGAATTCGCTCTCATATCATGGAAGCCAGAAGTCTGTCTCACATCATAGAGGACAGAAGCTGCTCTCACATCATGGAGGTTGGAATTCGCTCTTGCATCATGGAGAATAGAAGTCACTCTCACATCCTGGTGGCTGGAAGCTGCTTTTATTTCGTGGAAGATGGAAATTGCTCCTGCATCATGGATGACAATAGATGCTTCTATATCATAGAATACCAACGCCTCTCCTCACTCTCACATCATGGAGGATGCAAGTTGCGTCCACATCATAGTGGGTGGAAGTTGCTCCCACATCATGGAGTATTATGCTTTATTTTATGCTCAAAGAAAGCAAAGCATACAACAAATGAAAGAATCTTCTGAAAGTCACCTCTCAGGCTGTGGCAGAGTTCAGATACAAACCCAGAAAGCACATGTATGTGTATGTATGCAAGTATTTAAACCATTCTTTAATAACTAGGAACAGTCCATGTCCTCAGGAAGCTTCTGTCAGTATCGTTTAGATAGACATGCAAATAAAAACTCCAGTGTACAAAGATAATCACCTCAGTGAAGGTGTAGGCAATTATTTTGGAAAGTGTTAATCTTATTTTCCCGTTGACTCCCCCCATCTCTAAATCAAAAACATTTTTTACAGATGCCCTCTTCTCAGCGGTAAGATCCTCTTGTTCTCCATCTCCCATCCTTCACTTAAAGTAAGTTAATTAAACAAATCTATTGCCAGATATTAGAGAAAAGAATGACAAAACTTTGGACTAGTGAAGTGTTAGCTGGCATAAAGAGAATAAAACTGAAAATTACTTAGTAAAATTTTCAGGATTTAATAATTGATTAGATGAGTGTTAGATCAGCCATTGTCTCATTTGGATGTGTGATCTTCCAAAATAGGGACTGTAGAGAGAGAGGAGGCTTCATGGGAATAGAACGAACATGTCCAGAACATATCCAGGTAGGTGTGTACAGAGAGCAGTTGGGTTTGAACTGGGCTCTTGCCAATTTGGAATAATTAGTGGGGTCATCTGGAAGGCTGAGTTGGGGATTCTGAAGGAATCTGTTCTTGGCTTAATGGAAGGGATAGTCATTATCAATGATTGATGTTTGCCTAGAGCAAGACAAAGGAGAGCGATCGCTTCTCTGGTGTGTATTTTCTCACTTTGAGATCAGTGGTATAAAGTGTTGAGAAGTGATGATATTAAGAAGCAACGATCTTCATACAGAAAAGCCATAGGGAACACCATTTCTCTCTTTTGAAACCTTCCCACACCTTGATGAGTAATGCAAATATGCTCATGTAACCCATCATTACTTGTGGCCTGACAGACATTCTGTGGGGTCCAACTACAATGGTTCTGGTAATTTCAACAGTTGATGGTGGTGATAGAGTAGAAGTGGCTTCTTTGACAGTGAAAGCACGGGGAAGAAGCAGTCATGGAATTAGAGAATCAGAAAGACATTTAGAGTTTGGTTATTCTTGCCCTCTCATTTCACTGAGAAGGAGATGGAAGCTTGAGGTGCACCTTGCTGAAGATCATTTAGCTTTGCAAGCTTTGTAATTGCTTTGAAATCTATACAACTCTCTGCAAGTTTTCCTTATTGGGGTCAGGGCCAGTAGAGGAAGCGAGCCTAATGAGGCTGTGATGACATTGGCTTACTCTGAACCGGATTGATTGCACCGGAGATAGAAACTGCCCAGGGTGAAGCCAGGGTTCCTCTCACATGGAGGAAATCTGCCCCCCCCCCCCCCCATGGCTCTTGGAATCTGGTCTGCTGATAACTGCAGCCCAGAAGAGATCCTCACATTTTCACGGAAGGATAAGAGATGGCTGGGAGAATTTCCAGAGTGGTGGTTTTTGTAACATCTGTGGCCTTAGAACTTAGGAAGCGTAAGCAAAAAAAATGTGTTTTTGCAAATGTTTTTCATGGATTTAAGATCTAAGCTGTTTCACAGATTGTCTTTCCTTAAGAAATATGACTGGTTTTAGCTGACAAGTTGGATTTTATGAACTGATTGATCCCAGCTGTCAATCGTCAAGGCCAGAGGATGTTCCAAGCTGGCAGTCTCTGAAGACCTTGAGTGTGTTGGCTTCAAGTGGGTAAAGGAAGATTTGGGGTGAAGAAAAATAGAGTTTTATAAAGCTAATGTGATTTCAAAAGTATGTGAAATACAAATATTCAAGAGCACACAAAAAGTCAAAATAGTCTGTCCTTCACTGTCCTTTGTGGGATATTCTGCTGTCCTCCAAGGCTATAGAAAACGTCTTCATCTTTTATTTGCTTCTTATTGGATAGTCTTAAAGCAAGACCCTACTAATAGATAAGTATATATATGTATATGTATATGTGTGTGTATGTGTGAACATATATATTGACAGGTCCAAAATTAGAATTATGTACTCTCTTTTTTAGTCTTAGCAATGACTTTTTAAAATCCTTCTATTGATGGAACATAATTATACAGCATAGTGAGATTCAAAGTAATGCAAACATATGTCCACACATCACTTGATGTATTCCCTTCATATACCCCCAAGGAAGATGTCTTTTAAATTCTCAAAATTATTCTCATTTTGACAATAACACCAAGCATCTACATTTTAAGGAAGATATTGTAAAACCTTTTGCTTGGTTAGATTCTTGAAGGAGTAAATGAGATCATTGCTTGAAATTTAACTTTAAAATTCATAAGTTCATATTTGAGCATATTACTGTTATTAACACTACTGATAATGCTGTTGATTTCACCATTTCTGGGCTGTGCAACTTTAATACTTTGTGGTTTCTATCCCACGATTGGTACCCATCTCATATAGTTGTAAAAATAAAATGACCTAACCCGTGCAAGGTGCAAGTGCTTAGAATAGTGCTCTTTACATAATGTGTGCCTTATAACTGACACTATTATTACAAATCATAGTAGTGTGGGGGGAATGTTAGAGATATTATTGAGCAAGTACATAATAAACCTCTACATTAATTGCTAAAATGCAGTTTAGCTAAAAAAAAAATAAATTAATATATATATTAATATATATTAATATATAATTTATATAATTAATATATAATTTAATATATATATAATATATTATATATAATATATATATAATATATATATTATATATAATATATTATATAATATATAATATATATATATTAATATATATATTAATTTTTTTTTTTTTTTGCGGTACTGGAGATTGAACTCTGGGGCATTCTACCTCCAAGCTATACCCCCAGCCCTATTTTTTATTCTTTATTTTGAAACAGGGTCCCACTAAGCTGCGGAATGCCTCACTAGGTAGCTAAGGCTGGCCGCAAACCAGGATCCTATGGTCTCAGCCTCCCAAATGCTGGGATTACAAGCATGCGCCACCATGCCTGGCTTATTTTATTATATTTTAGAAATCCATATGCCTAGTTCTTTAACCGGTGTTTAGGAAAGATCATCTGGGATCAGGGTAATTGTATGATGAGATCACAAAAGCAGGCATTTCTGCTTGCAATTGTGTTTGCAAGGTAAAGTGGCCTTGTTTTAGAGTTTTACACAAGCACTGTTTATGGGGACAAAGCTCTGCTGTGGAGTGTGTGCTTTCCGAGTACTCATTAGGTCTCTGCTAATTTGAATTGGTAATGTCTTCTTTATCTGCACACCCATTGCTTAACTGGAGGGGGTCAAATCTTAAGTAAATCCACAAGGCCATGCCAAAAGAAAACTCAAGACACTTTTGACAGCAAATTAGGTGAATGGTGTGCGGGGCACTCCCAGTGCTACCACACTAAGTTCTACAGGAGAAAGACAAAATAGAATCTGACTCTCACCCTTCCCTCAATCTCCAAAGAAAAAATTTCAGGGGAAATCTACCAAGTCCATGGATAATAAATATTTAAGAAAAGAAAACATCTTGAGACCTGCTTCCCAGGAGAACACATCCTGTATGAAGTGAGATGTTCCACTGAGTCAATTAATATAATTAAATGATTGGCTATTAAAAAGCTACCATCTGGATTTTGCTGTCCCAAATGAACCTGATGAAAGTAAAGAATGATAGAACTGTTAGGAATACCGTGACATATTCGTGTAGGCATTGGTTGAAATTGTATTTTAGACTTGTGGTCCTGAGTGTACTGCAAATTATCATATACTTATCATGTAGATGATAAATATCTGATAGGGATTACTATATTATTTGGAACGATAAATATGAGCAACTGCATTTTATTATTTATGTATAACTCCAGCAGAAAACCCAGAGCATTTGGAATATTTGAGACAGTCTGCCTGTCTGTATCTCTCTCTTTCTCTGTCATATCTGTTGTGTAAAGAGCTTAGATAGACTTATTTCTGATGGGCACCATCTAAATGACCAGGTAACTCCACCACTCCTTCTTATAATAAATATCATAAAGAAACAGGAAATCTAAGAAAACAGTAATTGGGTGCTTACTGTGTGCTAGCCATTATGCCAAGCAATTTATATTTAGTGAATTAAATGGGCACTCTTATTACAAATATCTAGGAGAAGAAAAAACTGAAGCTCAGAATAGCTAGGTAAATTTATGGGATCACAGAGCCAGCAAAGTACAGAATTAAGACACAAACTTAGGTTTGACTTTGGGCTTTATTTAGATTTGCCAATTAGAAATTTGGAGATGAAGAAAACTGTGGACTAGCATGGTTTTAGAAGTTTCAAGGAAGCATCACAATGTAGTCTTGTATCAATTAGTTGACCAGGTGGACTCAACAGGTGTGGTCTGGAGGATGAATGAGCTGAGGTAGATGTAAACAGTTTTATTAGAATTTAATTGACACACAATACACAATGAGTATTTATCAAGCACAGTTTGGTAAGTTTTAACATTCGTTCATAACCATATAACCATCACCTCAATAAAGACAATGAATACATCCTGCACAGGCGAGAGGCTCTTTGTCTTGTAAACCCTCCCTTCTAGCTCCTCAGTCTTCCTACTTACCTCAGTCTTGCCTCATTTACAGGCAAGCCTTGTGCCTTCTATCACTACGTATTATCAGTCACTTCCTAGAATTTTATAAAACTATTTATCCGGCTTTTGTCATCTAGGATAATTACTCTTTGATTCATCTGTGTTGTAGTATGACTTTATATTTATTTATTTATTTATTTATTTATTTATTTATTTATTTATTTATTTATTTGTGCATTGTAATAATACAGCTTTGTTAGGTACAAACTGGTAAAGGCATACATGCACACATGTCTCATTTAACCCTTCCCCAATTCCTGCCCCATTCCCTCGCCCTCCCTCCTTCTCAAGTTCAGTTTAATGATTGGCTTTGGTATGTTCGTGAAAGTCCATCATGTGCATTAGGGTGTTTCCCTCCCCCATCACCTTCAGTTAAGTCACCCTCTTTGCTTGTACTCTTTGTTGTTAAACAGTATTCCATTGAATGGATTTACCATTTGTTTTTCCCTTACCCTATTAAAGGCATTTGAATTGCTTTTGTTTGTTTGCCATTAGAAATAAAGCTGCTATGAATGTTCACTTGCAGATATTTCCAGGTATCTATGATTTCACTTCTCTTGGGGAAATACTTAGTAAGAGAATGACTGGACCACATGGTATGAAGGTGTTTAAAATTTTTTTTTTTTTTTTTTTTGCGGTACTGGGGATTGAACTCAGGGGCATTCTACCTCCAAGCTACACCCCCAGCCCTATTTTTTATTCTTTATTTTGAAATCGAGTCTCACTAAGTTGCGGAGTGCCTCACTAGGTAGCTGAGGCTGGCCGGGAACCCGGATCCTCCGGTCTCAGCCTCCCAAATGCTGGGATTACAAGCGTGCACCACCATGCTTGGCTAGGTGTTTAAATTTTTAAGAAGCCACCAAGTGCTGTTTGCCTGCCTGTCACTATCATGATGACATACATCATGATATGAGACTATAATGCACCAATAAAAGTATAAAGAATTAAAGCAAAATAAAATATTTTCCAGAAAAAAGAAACCACCAGACTGTTTTCCTAAGAGATTGTACAGCTTTGTATTCCTGCTAGCAGTGTGTGAGAGTTGCATTTCCACTCTGCTCGGTCACAGATGGAAAGGACAGGTGGAGAGCGGACTGCGACTCAGATGCCTGGTGGGTGTAATTTGGAAGCTACATGAGACCCATGAGAGAGTTTGAAATAGGGGAGGGACAGGGTATGTGATATGGCTTAGGATGGTTTGCCTAGATGGATACTAAATTAGTCCAGGTTTGAGAAGTTAAGTGTCTCAGCCTGTGGAACTGGAAAGGGAAATGCATTGGTAGATGCAAAAAAAAAAAAAAAAAAAAATTTAAAAGAAGAAGGGGACTTTTGTTTTTTCTTTATAGAAAGTGAAGGAAAAGTTTACTTAAACTTGTCTAGCTTGAGAGACAAAGGGTAGTATTATTAATTTTTAACAGGAAAGTCAGAAGGTGAATTTTTGGGGGAAAAAGAATGAGAAAGAGAATGAGTGGGATTTATAAATGTTGGATTTAAAGTCCATTCAACCCTCTCCCTGGAATTTTTAATTTTTATGTAAGTGTTTACAGTATGCTTCAATTTTACACATATTTTAGGTGCTCAAACAAACATATAGGAAGTGATTTTTGGAAATGAGTTAGAGGTAGAGGTTTCCAGTGAGATGGGGACAGGGAAGAAAAATAGGATATAGCCCTGGGGTGGGGATAAAAGGAGGTCTGCAGAGAAGACGTTAAGGCAAGTATTTCCCTCATTGGTGGTTCTTCAGGTTGGGACATATGATCACACTAGGGGGTCACTGGTATTTCTGCAGGTCCTTCAGGGGTAGAATAAATGAGATGGTAATGTTTTGTCATAGTGTCATTTTCCAAGGTGTTATGGGCTAACCTGAGGCCTTAACCTTAGCATAAGTAACGGTTTGTCTGTCTAAAAGTAGCCCAAAATGGCCATTCGGCACTCTACTCGGGTTCAGTCCCCAGTGTGGTCCCAGCCGGTTAATAAAGACTTTCTTTTGGCTATATTTTTGGGTCTGAGTAGTCTTCCCCAGAAGTCTTTATAACAGTAGGCATGAACTATAGCCAGTCTCCATCTAGTTCTTTCTGTTTGGTTTTTCTAGAGTGCTACCGTTGCTGGATGGAACACTGTCCATTTATCCGCATTGGTTTTTGTCTAGGTATATGCTGCCAGGAATTTGATTTTGTCATTGTTTCTTTTGAAGATGTTTCTGGGACTCAACCAACAGTGTTTCGAGCACAGTTCCTGAACCTTAGGGAAATGTAATTTAAAATTTCGCTTCAGGGAAATTATGCTTCAGGTGTTTCTGAGTGCATATAGAATTCATATTTAAGCATCTCATGCCAAATAAGAAAAAATGTCTCAGATTTTATGAACTATAGAGTAATGTTTTATGAACTGCTGCCAAATTGTGTGTGTGGCACTGAGGACTTCAAAACATGGCGCCCACCGTGGTGCAGAACAAGTCCTTGGAAGAAATGCTTTGGATGGTGCGTGTTTTGATGAGGGCTTCACACTCTGATCCCACCCGCAACTAGCCACACACAGCGAGACCACTTACTTCATCATGAAATAGTAATACAGCGACCCTTCTTAACAGTTTATAAGAGAGAAAGTGTTTAAGTGTGATTTTTTTTTTAAAGGAAAACACACTGTAATGATGCCTCAGGAGACAGAGGGAGCTGGGTTGAATCCTTGCCAGTACTTTCATGCTAAAGGAGTCAGTTTAAATGTAGTGCTTACTGTGGATTGACACAAAAAATTAAATATTTTTTTCTTGATTCTTCTTCCATTTTCTTTTAGTCAAGAAAACATTATTTTTTCTTCCATTCTCTCTTAGGATAACATTCTCTTTTTTTGGTCAATATTAGCATTTTTGAACACTCAGTATTTGCCACATTATTGAATAAGATTTCACATAGTCGTCCTGGGGCTTTTGCTGCCAGTTGGTCCACAGATCTCCTAACACCATTTTCTTTTAGATGGCCTTTGCTATTTAGAAGAAGTCAGGTAATTGTCCAGATATCTAATAGTCTGTTTAGTTTAATTTTATACTAAAAATTTGGAGATACTAATTAGATCATTGTGCTACAAGAGCAGAGGGTTTTTCTTGTGTTCACAAAGTAACATCTCTCGGGTGATGCTCTTCAGTGGCCTTATTTAGCCAGGTTTGTATTTTCATAGTTCCATTCCAGTTCTGTTGTCACTTCTAAAGGTTTATGAATTGAGCTCAAACACAAAACATGCTCAAAGTAATAGAAGATGAGGACTGAAAGCATGTTCCTGGATTCAAGCTTCACTACCAATAGAAGCTCTTGTAATGGACAGTTTCTTAACTTCACTTTAGTTTCCTTAAGTATAATGTGGAAATAAAGTAGTTTACACTGCAATGGCTTGTCAGGAATAACAATGCCTGGTATACAGCCAGCAACAGCAATGAAAACAAATGAGAATCTTTGATTATCCAACTTTAAGGCTTACTCACGGATTTTACCTTGACCATGTAGGTGGTGTTCCCATCCATCAAGGGACATATCCTTGTTAAATTCTTCAACTTTCCTGAAAGGCTGCTTTATCGCTTATCTATTGTGCCATTATAGGTCACCCCCAACTTTAGCGGTTTCAAACAACAAATCATTAGATAATATGGTCTCAATTTCTCTGATAGTCTATGCTTATCAAAACTTTAGTTGTGACAAAAAATATTCAAGGAAGAGGTTCTAAATATCCTGCCTTTTGCCCCTGGATCAGAGAGCTTTTGGAGTCCTCATATATATGACTTGACCTTTGGCTTGCATTGGGAGAAGCTATGAAAATGGCCGTGTGACAATCACAAGTGCACTGAATATAGATGTTTCATCCTTGTTACCTCTTTTTTTTTTTTTTGGTACTGGGGATTGAACTCATGAGCATTCTACTCCAAGCTAAACCCCTAGCCCTATTTTATTTTTTATTTGGAAACAAGTTCTCACTAAGTTGCTGAGAGTCTTGCTATGTTGTTAAAGCTGGCCTCAAACCTGCAATCCTCGTGTCTCATCCTCCCAAGTACTGGGATTGCAGGCATGCACCACCGCGTCAGGCTCACCACCTCTTCTACCAGTGTTCCACTTCTCAGCAGCCAGCATTCTATCTACTCACTTCTCTAAGACAGGAACCTGCATCTTCCTGGACTTCATCTTTATTTCACATCCAGTTAATCACTAAAATCTCTTATTTTTATTACTTCAAGTTTGTACCTTCATTTCCTTGTACCTGAAGATGGTCTTGCACTTGAGATCAAAGCATGAAACTTAGTTTTAGTCATTTACGTGGGGATAAAAATCAACGAGAGATGTCATGGGGGAAAAAATGTAGATATTTTTCCCCTACAAATTTTGTAGGATCCTGAACCACAGAGAAGTGGCTGTGTTGCACATAGGATTACTCAGCTATTATCTTTCTTATTGTCTCTGAAGTTTCTAACTTTGTCACATTTATACGTGAGTTTTCCTGGTTGTAGTTATGATTTTTTTGGCCTATGGTGCAGAAGGTTGATACAGTCCTATTTCTAAGTACATAGTTTAGTTCCATCATTGATCAGCGAAGGCATATTTTTAAAGATATTCTCTTTATTTTTCTTCTATTCATTGTCTCTGTCGTCAAAGGCAGTTATTCTATTGTGTTTACCACATAGCTTGGTTATACTTTTATTAAGTGCTGATTATTGGCTTGTGCACATACATTTTACCTTTACCTTTATACAAGTGATATTCTGCCAGACATCTTACCCTGTTTCTTATATTTAAAATTTCCTCTTAGGTCTGTGTGTTTTAAAGATACATCTAGGTACATTGCCTCAACAGGTCGGCCCCCCCGCACCCCCAACAAATAAGACAAAAGCGTGACTCTATTTTTCCTTAAGTAAAAACGTATAGTTTAATTATAAACTTAAAATTTATAACAGCTTGAAATAACCTCAGTCTTCTCTTTTCTGTTATGATCGTTTTGTGTTTATCTTTTTTCTCTCATGCCAGTCATTGAAGGACAGCTCTTCTTTATTCCCAAGGACTCTCCTCCTGTGTGAGATCTGCCATTCTGTCCTTTCTGACTGCGCAAATGTTTAACAAGGACTAAAAGCGATGGTCCCTGAATTCAGGACTCAACTCTTGATATCTGAGTCAGATTTCAGAACAGAATATAAGACAGTCTTTAGCAAATCCTCTACAAATTCTTGCCTGGCCTTTAACTGAGTATTCTGCTAATTGTGGAATGAAAACATCAGCAACTATGTGTTTATTCATTCTATTTACTACCATCTTGACATACTGGGTAAAGGGAAATGATTTCCCCCTTTAGCTTTCCTTGGTGTGCATTTCTTGGCTTTGATTAGCCACACTGTGGAACAATCTGAAATAAATTAGTATCGATAGAATGGAAATCTTAGTGGTTTGAGTATCACTAGTGTATACAGACTGTCTGAAAGTCTGCATTCCTCTCTTGGCTACATCCCTTTGTTCCTTGTCTTTCCAAGGTTCTGTCAATAAAGTCCTAAGTACCTGGCTCTTTGGATTAGATCTGGAAATCAAAAAGTTTTGGCTTTTAGACAGAGGAGGTCGTTCTACTGATCTGCTGAAAACACAGTTCTTGGTGGGCGCGGATTGAAACAGGTAAGAGCCTCACATCAAAAATTAAACTTACTTATTGATCACCTTATTCTCAAGTAGAAGAACATTATTTGCATCAAACAGACAAATGAGGCCGGTATTCTTTAAAGACTTTGTAGATGGTGTAGGGGCAGAATGAAGTGAAAACACAGTTTCTTTGGGCCTTCTACTTGGCAAAGTGCTACTAAAAATAAGTAGAAAAGGCTGGACGTGAATAGAGCTTTAGTATTGTTGATGTTAATCAGTTGCCTGTACACAACCAGCTTTTCTTTGCCTTCTTCTGGGGTAGTTTTCCATGCCCCTCCCATCCTCCCAGTTCTCTTTCTTGGTAGAGAACTCTAGGCAGCCATCAGTGAGGTCCACATCAAGTTGGGATTGCTGGTGATGGGGATATTTGTTAACAAACACGAGAAACCCTAAATACTGACTTGTTGGCGAATATGAAGCTGATAGCAAAGGCAGCCCTGTGAATTCACTAGGGCTGACATAACCTTTGGAAAATGGGGGCCTAAGAAACTGCCGGTGTAAGGCCTTCCTATGACGGCTAACACTTGACGTCATGGTGACTGTGGTTAGACTTGCTGCTCACTCTCTGTCCTGGTGCACGCGATGGGCCTGGTTTGACTTGCATTGCTCCAGGACTGAGTGGTGACGAAGAATCCAAGGACCAAGACTGTCTTGAGATTACAGGAAGTTCCTCTCCTCTTGCACTGAAGCAGAAATAACTTTTGGTGGCTTTTGAGTTTAAGTGGTCCTCCCACTGTGTAATAGCAGCCTTGTTTTTACCAAAACAACAATAACAACAACAACTTAGGTCAGGAGACGTAGGGTCAAGTTGGTTGGCCTGTAGTTTATATTGTTTTACTTTGTTTTTTAGTGGTTTTGTGGTAATCTGGAGCTATGTGAAACTGGGAGCTAGTTAGAAGCAGGCTGTTTTCTCAGACCGAGGCGGAAGGTCTCTCTGCCCCAGAAAGAACTGCGCAGAGCAAGACTTTCAAACTCTCAAGTAACCACAATGCTATTAATCAGACTTTTTTTTTGACTTTTGATGTTTATAGGTAGGTAAATAATAGGACAATAGACATCTCTCTGTGAGAAAGTTATAATTAACTCCTACCAACTATAACCTAACGCCAGTGCAGCTGTGATCTTATTCATCTATCTTTCTATCTATCTATCTATCTATCATCAATCTATCCATCATCTATTATTTTACTGTTTTCTGGTGTCACAATTTAAAAAAATGTTTTTCAGAGCATCTTTTACACACGCTGTCTCTACTCCATAACCTCCAACTTTAGGGTTTTGGTCTCCTAAGGTTTGACCTTGGGTACTATAAGAATCTGGACCATCAAATAGAGATGATATTATATTCTTGGTGCTATATTGAATAATTCAGAAGACAGACTAATACATTTGTAAGCATTTTTGTTCCTGAGGGTTGAAATAGGAAGGATTTTTCTGCTCAATTCTGTCTTGATCAGAAAGTTCAATGTCTTAGAACACCTCCTTCTGGAGAATTCCAGTCAATTGTGGCTTAGAGTATTTACACGGGGCTCATGTTGCATGAGCTCTGTGGGATCCTGTTGAACCAGGTCATGCCCTCATGCATCGGGGAAGCTAAGTCTAAAGACATGCACTTAGTTTTCCACAGGTGAGTTAAATTAAACTTCTGGCTTTGTACGTATCCCCAGATGTGTATGAACGCAACCAGGATCAATTCTTCCTTCCTCACCACCCAGCATGGGGGAACCACCAAATCCAGTCCAAGTTTAGGCTCCTTCTCCCCCCTTTGTCCAAGATGCTAGGCTTTCTCTCACTAGATTAACTTCTTTCATACAGAGATATTAAACCCTGGAGGAAGGTTGTATTAGAAACCCATTACAGGATAATGTTCCAAGAAAATTGTTCTTTTGAAGCTTTGATTTGAAACTCATGCTTCTTGTTAATATAAGCAGCTGGAAGCTTGAGACCTGTCTCTGAGAAGGGCTTGTTGTGAGCTACAGAGGCAGCTTGACTCCTCAGCGTGGGGGTGCACAGAGCTGAAAGCAGAGCCAGGCAAGAAATGAGGTCGAGCAATGATGTATCTGTTAGTAATTTCATATCCGCACAACTGGAGAGCCATGGCATGCTTACTCTCTAGCAGTTTTTTTTTTTTTTTTTTTTTTTTTTTTTTTTTTAAAGACTGACCAGCATAGCCCTGAAGCAGGATTTTAACTCTGATTTTCATTCTAACTTCAAGGTTTTTCTCTCTTTCTAAATTTAGGCCACACAGCTATCCCTATGAAATTCATGATTTAGAGCACAACTATCTGTTTTTCACACATGATCAGCTTCTCTCATATTCAGGAAGAAATAGCAGAGTAGGAAAGAATTCCTTTAGGGACAGAGCATGCTTTGTTATTTTTTTTTTAGGAGAGAATTATCCAGGCAGAAGTTGGTTGTCAGTAAAGATGTTTGTTTTGATTGGCAATAGTTGTGTTTAGTCTGAGAGGCTGGGACATTGGCTCAAAGGTAAGGCCTGAAGGTACATTGTCTTCAAATGAGAAACTTGTGGATCAGTGAAAGGATGGCTTCAGGTCTGTTTCTGAGTTGATCTCATTTTTATTTATGCAACTGGATTTTTTTTTATGAGTGTGAAATGTATACATGTTTTCCTACACATGCACTTGTGTCTAGGTCTAGGTTTACCAGCAGCACTTGAGGTCGCAGTGGCAAGAGGGGATAGTATTGAAGTTCTTCTTTTGGAAGCTGTAATAGAGTTTTCCAAAGTGGAGAATGGAATGGATCCAAACCACGGTACAGGCTCCATCAGCTTTCTCCTTCTCTTGCTTTCTGTCTTGTTCTTTCCATGTTTCACTCCACTCAACAAATGTGTATTTAGTATTTCCCAAAAAATTTAGCACAGTGGGTAAGAACAAGTATTCCCATTAGGTCTACATTCCAATCTTGTAAGTCTCAGTTTCCTCATGACTAAAATGGTGACAAAAATAATATTTCTGAGCCAGGCGTGGTGGTGCATGCTTATAATCCCAGCATTTGGGAGGCTGAGACCAGAGGATCCGGGTTCGTGGCCAGCCTCAGCTACCTAGTGAGGCACTCCACAACTTAGTGAGACCCGGCCTCAAAATAAAGAATAAAAAATAGGGCTGGGGGTAGAATACCCCTGAGTTCAATCCCCAGTACCGCAAAAAAAAAAAAAAAAAAAAAAAAAAAAAATTTCTGGTGATGCTTGTATTCCAGATTGAATGACATAGGGGAAACACAGACAGTGACTTTCTAAGTAGGACTTAAATAGCTCAGGAAATAATAGCATGAATGGACAAATGGGGTTGTATCAAATTAAGAAGCATCTGAACAGCATGCAATTGACAGCCTAGAGATTAGAAGTTCTTGCCAGCTACTCTTGCAACAGAGGATTAATATCCAGAATCTATAAAGAACTCAAAAAACACCACCATCACCACCACCACCACCACCACCACCAACAACAACAACAACAATAAACAAAATTCCTACTAGCCCAGTGGGCCAAGGAACTGAAGAGATACTTCTCAAAAGAAAAAATACAAATGGTCAATAATTCTATGAAAAAATGTTCAGCATCTTTTTGCATTGTGAAATGCATATCAAAACTTCATTGAGATTCTATTACACTCCAGTCAGAGTAGAAATCATCAATAATACCCCCCCCCCCAAATGCTAGAGAGGATATGGGAAAGAGGAACCCTTGTACACTGTTGGTGGGAATGATAATTATTAAAGCCACTATGGAAAGCAGTATGGAAGTTCCTTCACAAACTAAAAGTAGAATTAGTATATGATCTCCTTGTAGCACTTCTGGGTATATACCTGAAGAAATTAAAGTTAGCATTTTTTTTTTTTTTTTTGCGGTACTGGGGATTGAACTCAGAGGCATTCTACCTCCGAGCTATACCCCCAGCCCTATTTTTTATTCTTTATTTTGAAACAGGGTCTCACTAAGTTGCGGAGTGCCTCACTAGGTAGCTGAGGCTGGCAATGAACCCTTATCCTCCAGTCTCAGCCTCCCAAATGCTGGGATTACAAGCGTGCGCCACCATGCCCAACTTAAAGTTAGCATTTTATGGAGATACCTGCATGCCAATGTCTACCACAGCACAATTGACAGTAACCGAGTTATGGAATCAGCCTACAGGTCTGTCAATGGATGAGTGAGTAAAGAGAATATGGTACATCTGCACAATGAAGTATTATTCAGACACAAAATGGAATGAAATCCTGCCTTTTTCAGGAAAATGGGCAGAACCAGAGATCATCACGTTAAGCTAGATAAACCAGACTCAGAAAAACAAGTATCACATACTTTCATATATGAAGTCTAGGGGGAAAAAGATGACATAATAGTTGAAGGGAGATTATTAGAGAAGAGGAAAAGGAGACCAAGGGGAGGGAAGGGGCGGAGGGAAGGGGGAGAGCAGCAGGGAGTGGAAATGATCAGTATATGTTGTATGCAGGTACAGACACTCAACAGTGAAGCCCATTGTCCGTGTAGTTAGTGTATACAAATAATAAAGATTGAGTGACATGATTACCATCAAGCACCTAGTACAGTTATGCCATTCATTTATCTAGATTTGAAATTTCTTTTTGACAAAATCCATATTTAGAATAAATCATATAATTCATTAAATTAATATTGTTAGTCTGGAGGATGGTTTCCTCTAGAAATAAGTTCTACATTGTGAAGGGAAGGGGTGTAAAACTTGCCTGATTATTCTTTTGACTGAAGTTCTCTCTGGAAATCTCTCTTTTCTCCTTCCTCTTCCTTCTCCTCTTCCTCCCTCTCCTCCTCCATAAAGGAATAATAAAGATGGAACTTTCCTATTTGGGGAAATGCACTGGGTCAGGGAAAGCGTATCCCAGGAGGAGGCCATGCTTATGGGACCAGAGCCTGGGTGGGTTTGGCTGGTCGACCATGCTTAGGAACATGCTGGTTCGTCACCGGTTAGGATGGTAAGAATTCATTGTAAAGATGAAGTTGATGAATTGACCCTAAGTTGGTGCTAAAGTTGTTATGGAAGAGCCTGGCCAGGAGCCCAGCAGGGCAGGATCTACTTGCTGTCTTCAGCAAGCAGACAGAGCATTATCAGAGGTTGGTCCAGATTAAGCTACTCTTAGATACCCAAGGCAACGGAAAGATTTGTGCTCCTTACATCCAAATTATTTAAAAATAGAAAAAACTGTATCACAAAACTCAAAATGTAGAAGTGAAATATTTTCTTTAGATTTTTTTCCCTCCTGGGAAAAATGACTGTTGATGAACTTTATTTTGTGTGTCCCTCCCTTGCTGATGTCCTAAGCATGAATTCGTGATCCTCCCACTCCTGAAGTTAGAGTTAGCAGAAAAAATAAGGCCCTGACCAATGAGACTCATGCAAACTCACCTTGCAGAGGTGACTGTCTTTGTTTTTGACCTCAAATGGCTATTTCTAGGATAATCTCTCATATAAAATACATTCAAATCCTAATTTAAGGGTCTACCCCTGGAAGAACCCAACATTAGTTTGAGTAGAAGTAGAGTTTTGTGAGGTAGATGATGATTGGATCGCTAACCTACTTGTCAGAGGCAGAGATGTCATTCTGAGGAGTAGGCATTAGTGAGAACTCTTGATGCTACATGAGAGCATCATTGCGAGCACTGTCAACCTTCTGACAATCCAGGACTAGTGATTGTTGTGTCCATTGAAATGAGAAGGAATATGTCCATGGGGATGTGGGGATACCCATTTCTTTAGAAAGCTTAGTGGAACTTTCTTCTGTAAACCATGATTGATTGTTGACTATGGAACTGAGCACCCTAGTGCAATTGAGAATCCTTGGATTCCAGAATTACAAAGTCCAGGTAAACCTAAGTTCCATGGGGGTCACAAGTGTAGGAAGGCAATGAAGGGACCTCGGCCCTCAGAAATCTGTGGAAATGGATATTATTCTATATTCTAGTGAGATAGATGGACAACCAGTAAGGGCATTGCTTGGCTTCTGTAATAAAGCTAACTAGCTAGCTAGCTAACTAACTCACTAACTATAGATTAGCACAGGAATAATATGTAACCTAGTTGCAGCAGGATAGATACTGGTCCCTAGTTCTAGACTCCACTGTTTTCAGACCCAGAGCCCTTTTCTTTAAGGGGCTGCTAAGTCCCTTTGAAGGGATATCCTGAAATATTAGAGTAAGATATAAAGTAGATATTTCCACATTTTCCTTTAGAAGAATTTTTTGTTTTTACAATGGGAAGGGGGAATACAGAATCAGAATACAGTCCACAAAATTGTCTGCATTCTGAAACCAATTGTCAGTTCAGAAGTTCCCCCAAACTACCTTAGTTTTCAAATAATGTGTTAGAAGGCCTTATAGACTGTTATACTCATGGTTACAACTTATTACAGGGAAAGATATAGGTTAAAATCAGCCAAGGGAAGGGTTTTGGGAAGTTTCCAAGCATGGAGATTCCAGGTGTCTTCTCTTCCAGAGTTATAGACTGCATTATCTCCCCCTGGCAAAGTTTAATATGCATGAACCGTTGCCTACCAGTGAGGCTCCCTTGACATTTGTTATGCAGAACATCATTAGGATTCAGTGGTCCACTGCCCATGTAGCTGACCTCAGTCTCTGGTCCCTCTGGTAGGAGAATGGATAGGACTGATTAACTCCTCCTGGCAAAGTATAGTAGACATGAACAGTTGCGTACCAGGGAGGCTCCCTTGGGCTTTGTTATGCAGAGCTTGCAATAGGATTTAGTGGTCCACTGCCCATGTGGCTGACCTTAGTAGGTGAGCTGAAACTATATGATTCAAAACCCCCACCATAAATTGCATTGTTAGACTCTCTGCCATAGTCTAAGATCCCCAGCAAACTAGGAGACGCCTATCAAGCATAATATTCCAAGGACTTAGAGATGACCTCCCGGAAGCTGAGGGCAAAGGCTTGAGCTCTCTTTGGGCAAGATAAATACTTTACTACACAGACAATATGCAGATTTTAAAAATACTTTTATTGGTGCATTATAGTCTCACATCATAGTGTAATTCATAGTAGTACTGACACACATGCACACAGCACTTGGTGAGCTTTGACCCAGCTCCCTCCCGACTCCTCCATTCCCCACACAGGATATTGAGACTGGAATTGGTACTCTCACAGATGTATATATTGCCAAAGGACTATTGGACATAGGACGAAGCTGACACTGATACCATGACTGAGTCTATACCATGACTCAGAACCACTGAGAGCCACCGTGCCTGGTGTGGCATGTATTTTATAGCATATCTCCATTTGGACTAGTCTTGTTTCTAGTGCTTGAAAATCATAGCCTACCTTGAACAGTGGCTACCATATTGATCAGGCTACATTTAGTCCGTTTCATAGTCAGTCACATTTACCCCAGAGATCCTGGAAATTTAGTATTTTTGCACTGAGGGTATTTCCACTTGGAGTTCCATATCAAATAGTAACGATATACACCATTCTGAGAAAGCATATTCTAAATACTAAATTAACAAATGTCTTACTTTTGAGACTGTAAGAAAGTTGAATTAGTAGGGGACTGAAGGCATTCCAGGCTTTGACAAGAACAATTTATTTAGAAAATATACCACAGTATCTTCATAGGTTTTATTGTGACTAGGACTTCCTGATTAAATTTTGTTATAAGGTCTCAAGTTTTGTAGGGGAAGAAAAAGTTCTTTTTCTATTCATCTGAGGTTCATTGGCCTGGGCCCTGTAAACTAGACTGACAAAACAGATTAGCAAGAGAGAAACACAGAAAAAGTTGTGGAGATGTGCATTGTACAAATTCATGGGAGTTCTGGTGATATGTAACTCAAAAGAGTGGTTAGAACTTGGGCTTACTGAGTTTCTTAACAAAGAACAATAAAATCTGGAGATAAAAGAAGAGGCCAAGGGAAAAGACTCTGGGGATCACAGATTGTGGGAAAGTAGAAATGAGGGGGAAAACTAATAAACCAGGAGGGCTAGTGAGATTTGTTATGCAGATTGCTCTGGTATCAGCAATGGGCTGAAGGTCTAGAGTTGTTCCCATGATTCACTTCTGTTCTTCCTGGTAAGGAGTGAGGGAAGACACCTAGAACTGTGTGTCCTGCTTTTAAACAAATATGAGAGGGCAGAGAACTTCTCTTCTACCTGCTTCTCTCCCCTTACCATAAGTTCAAAATAATGCTCATGTCAAAGGGACATATTTGGGGATGCCATATTCTGCTATGTCTGGTTCTTACCCTGCAGAACCTTTCCTTTCCTTCTCTTCTCTCCATTAATATCAGAAAGAGTAGTTGAAATCTCTCAGAAAAGAGTTTCAGTATCCTCTGGTTGTCACCTTCGGACACAAGAATTGTTGATGTTCAGGTTGCATTTCAGCACAGCCTGCATGTCCTTTTGTTATTATTTCCCTGAAGCTCTTTGCACACAGGAGAAGTATTCTTCTTAGTCTTAGTGTTTAAATTTTAAATCCGTAATAATTTTGCTCTTTGTTTTAATTCCTAGATCTTTCTCCTCTTGTCAACTTTGTCTGGGATTGAGTCCTGTCTATTCATCACCATGGACTCTTAGCAGCTATGGTAGATTTTTAGATCTACGCCTTCATGTTCTTAGAAGCAGATTATCTGTCTCTTTTCCTTTTCTCCCCCGAGTGAACTTTTGCTCTATTTATATACCACTCTAGATTCCTCTCAAATCTCTTTTATTCTCCTTAATTAAAACATCATGAT
>PVLC010000047.1:118460-138460 GCA_004027655.1 Graphiurus murinus
AAAAAAAAAAAAAAAAAAAAAAAAAAAAAAAAAAAAAAACATCATGATGAAACATAATGGTCTAATATATGTGTGTATAAAACTCCAGCCTGGTCTGCAGATAAGGTTTCAGTTTCATCTCACTTACTTTGAATTCCTCATGTTTAAAATTAAAATTGAACCCAATATATCTCAGATATAACAAAGAAGAAAAATAATCTAACTTAATAGTCTCAAAACATCCACATCAAAATCAGAGTGGTTAAAGCTTATTAAATTTTCGAGATCTAAAAGACTTAAATTTGTTTCCCTCATCCTCAGACTGTATCACTTAATGTGTGCTGGGTGAAGAAAGTAAATGACACATGGAATCCACCTGAAATGTAGGACTCAAGAATTTTATTTATTATTATTATTATCATCATCATCATCATTATTATTATTGTTGTCATTATTATTGTACTGGGGATTGAACTCATGGGCATTGAGAGCTACACCCCCAGCCCTCTCTTATTTTTATTTTTGAAACAAGGTCTTGCTAGGTTGAGATAAAGACAGCAGTCTCACTACTTGCTGAGACTGTCCTTGTTCCTGTAATCCTCCTGTTTCAGTCTCCCAAGTACTGGGATTACAGGAGTGTACCACCACACCTGGGTCTTTACTATTATTATTATTTTTTAATCACCAGAGCAAGTCTAGAATGCACGGGCAGAATCTGGTATTTTGTCACTACTTCAGTTGCAGAGGGTGCTGAATGCCACCTTTGAAATAACTCTCAGGGAGGTTTGTGACTTCATGAGTATGAAATCTGGGATGTAGAAAATAGTATTATAGTCTAAGGGAGTGCAAAGAGCATGCATGCATCTAAAGACATGAACAGATTGTTGTGGAACCAGTGTCTGGTAGTATGGCCAATTCTCAATTATCCATGGTTTGGGCAGGGGTGAAGGGAGAGGGGGGAGCCAGAGAGACTTGGATAATTGACATCCACTCTTGGTCCAAAAGCCTCAGTTTAATGAAGAGTTTCCATATCTTCCTCTATGAGAATGATTAACAAGAAGCAGAATAGACTGGTTTGTGTTCCAGCGGATTTATTTCTCCTGCCCGGTTTTGGGTGGGGTTGCTAATGAGCAATCTGTTGTCCAAAAGGCTAGGAGCCAGAGAAAAAACGAGGGGAAATCAGAGTCTGCAATTGAATAAGCAGCTTCAGAATAACATATAGTTGACTGTGTGTCAATTAGGAAGAAAGAAACAAGTAATATCCCTGGTAATTCCTTGATTGTTGAAAAATATCTGCCTTCTCCTCGGAATCTTTTCATCATGGAAACATGTAAGCTATGTATCCCAGTAGGTCAGGAACCAGAAATAGAGTTCATCCCGCATAATGGGAATGGCAGTGACTTCTTGGAGCTGGCTGTGCCTGAGTTCTGTGCCTTCTTGTGCTAACAGCCCACATCACGGCTGGTCTGGTTTGCCTCTGATACCCCAGCATCACCACAATGAGACTAAGTGATGTAATTTACTGTAGAGGGATTCCCCGCTGGGAAGCAACTGGCGCCTGAAAGCCTTCCTGTGTATGTGTAAGGGCAGTTAAGCATTGTTTTTGCCTCAGAACAGGGTGAAATTCCCAGATACCACAGAGAGAGAAAGAGATGTATTGCGTTTAAAGATAACAGTGGTACTGGGTAATCTAGGCACATTGCAGTAAACATTCTTTGCATGTGAACGACTGCTCCATAATTAAACGTAAATGCCCCATTTCTGCATGGAATGGCTGATGCCTGTACGCACCAACATTATCCTCATGGAACTCCCTGACAACCCAGACCTTCCTTTCCTCTTTGTGTTACACTGGAAGAGGAACTATAAAAACCTTCCTGAAGCAGTAATGCCATTATCTCAGATCTTTGGCCTACAGCCCGATAGAAGATAGACCATGTCTCAGTGAACTCAGATTCCAAGAAAGCAAGGGATGCTGGCATTTCTGACATGAAAGAGTCAAAGAGGAATATCAGAACAGCTTCACAGCCACTCAACGTAAACCAATGCGTGGGAGACTTGAGTAGGAGTGTGAAGATCTTGAACAAAAGGGCTATTTTTTAAGGTTTATAAGTAAACACACACACATTCCTCCTTATTTACATTTATTCTCTTGTTAAAAAAAAATAAAGACATGAGCTGGGTGTGGTGGTGCACGTTTGTAATCCATGTATTTGGAAGGCTGAGACAGGAGGATCGCAGGTTCGTGGCCAGCCTCAGCTACTTAGCGAGGCCCTCTGCAACTTAGTGAGACCCTGTTTGGAAATAAAGAATAAAAAATAGGATTGGGGATGTAGCTGGGAGGTAGAATACCCCTGGGTTCAATCCCCAGTACCACAAAAAAAATGATGAAAATACATTATATATTTGTGAAATTTTAATAGAATGCCAACTATCTTCAGTAATGCCTGACTAATCTATTTATTTCCATGCCATCGACTGTTATTTGAATATATGGAGAGAGTTAGTGGGGGAAAAAGCACAAAGAAGGAGTCCAAGGACGGAGATCCCAGTGAAGGTCAAGTGGATTTAGTGGGAGAATTTGAACAGAAGGCCTGGGACATGTTCTGAGTAGAGCATCAACATTTCGGGTTTCAGAGGAACTAAGTGCTGATGGGGGCCAGTCTACAGCCACATTCTCTTACCTATATGTGGAAAAAGATTAGAAAGGAGAGGCTTTAGCTCATCTGCTTCCTAACGCCATTATGGTACTGCACACTGGACTAGGGCTAGAGAGACATGCCCGGGTCTTGGCCCCCCTGTAGAAGAGTTCTATCTTCTCTTTGATAAAGTGTGTATGAAAACATCCGTGATACTCTCATTTCAGATCTGCTGTGGAAAATTAATTATTTATGTACAGGTCTTGGAAAGTCACAAAGCACTATCTGCATGTTGCACGTTGAATATGCATATGCAATATGCATATTGAATACCCATGCCAAATATTGCTAAAGAACATATTTTTCTTAGATGTAAACGTGACCTCATTCTGAGCTAGGCAGTTAGGAAATCTTTCAACAAATGGAAAAGATCTGAATTGTTGGAATTTAATTATCAAAGTCTCAGATTCTGTGTTAAAAGTCCTTTGCCTGGATCATGATTCCTGACTCTGCATAGCATCCAAGTTGTGGCTAAAGTTTAGCTAGGAACTGAAGGGATCCCCTGGAATCAAAACCTCACTGCACAGTCACTTGACCTAGAGTATAGCCACAGTCTGGGAATTATTGTTTTCACAACCCAAGGTCAAGACCAGACCCCAATAAGAAAGACTAGGTCCTGTGAATAATCCTGTTGGCTTGGATTGACCTAGGTTGCGCTAACACACTCATGCCTTTTATTTGGGTTTCTGTCTTCTCTTGAGGCCAGCCCCAAAGTCTGTTTTCCAAAACTCTGGTTCTGCTCTCTCTAGGACCCTTCTCCTTCCCATCTAATCTGATGTGGAGGTTTCAGCAAGTGTTGCTGTTATCCTGTACGCATATGGCATGAGAAAGCAAGTGTGATGGTCAAACCAAAGTAGTTGCCTTCAGTGGGGGAGTAATAATAGAAATCACAATGCTTTTTTGAGTCTTCTTCAAAGTCTATGTTTCAAGACTCTCGGATGTAATTAATTTTGTCTGGTGTTTAGGTTGACACATGTGTTGCTTGACATAACACTAATTTGCAATGGATAGTCTATTGCAACATCAAATGCCGAAGATGTATTTCCAACGCAGCAAAATAAAAAACACCTTGTTATGAATACAAATTTGGGATGAAGTTATAAGAGAGTTTTAACCTTCTGTAGATGCCAATGAAAGCAAGAACCACTAGATTACTTTCTCTGATCTATTCTGGCGTGAAGGCAGTTTTACATTCATTTGCAAATGTTACTCCGGAATCAAACAATTCCATTTGGCAGAACACTTATGGAAGTTGAGGTTCCCATGCTCCATCTCTTTCTAGCCCCCTTCCTTCCCTCCCTAACTTACAGACACAGGAGTCATCAATAGATTCCAGCTGGCAATCTGTACTCACATAGTTCAGAAAAGGAAAATCCCAGCTTTAAAACCTTCCTAATGATTGCTTTGATAAAGTCATGTAATTATAAGTCTCACAATAAAACTCAAAATTTTTTTTTAAAAAGAAGAAAAAGAAAAAACAGACTCAGTCAAGTTTTATGCTGATGAAGAGAAGTTTAAATATCTTTTGGACCTGCATCTAACATCAACAATACCACAATTATTAACAGCAAGACCTGCGGACCTAAACTTTACCTCACTGTCAAGAAAGAATGTGTTCTCTGCAATGTATTAGGCTTTTCTTTGACAAGTTTAAGACACACCATAATGAAGCCATTGCATGGGACAGGCAGATAAAGCAACCCATCAGATAAATCAGTTCTTTATCCTTTTCATGCTTGTATTCAAAAGCTAAGTTCATGAGGAGAAAAGGGCAGAGAGGGTAGGGAGAGATTTCTTTGTTATAGTGTTATAGATAGTTATTTCTTTTTTATAGTCCCAATCTTTTGTATAAAGTATCTTAAAGTCCAGAAAAAAATTCTTGGAAACTATGAGTTCTTTGCACATAGAAGTTAGGAATAAAAACCAGTAATTAAAGTCTCTTTCTGGGTATTGATAAGTAGTTCTGCTGTGGATGCCAACTCTTCCCCTCATAACCCGTATAAGCTTTAAAGTTCAGCTTGACAGACTGTGCTTGAATGTGGGGCTCATGAGGAGGGGATAAAAGTTATAAATAAGATTGCAAGGGTGGGGCTCTAAGAGATAGAGATGTCAGAACCCCCCCCCTTTTTTCCCTGCATACCTAAGAAGGTCCCTGTGAGCACCCAGAAGGGCCACTGTTAACCTCCCAGCTAACCAAGTTGGCTGAAACATTGATCTTGGATTTCCAATCTCCAGACCTGTGGGGGGAAATTTTTTGTTGTTTAAGCCACTCAGTCTGTGATATATGTTATGGCATCCTGGCTGATTATTACAAATCCAGTTTCTAAATATCTATTGAATTTTTATAGCGTTCTAGGAGCCGTGTAGGTTGATGATCATTAAACCAAAGTTCATGGGCCAGATTTGGCCTGCTGCCTATTTCTATAAATAAACTTTTATTTAAATTGTTTTTTTCATTTGTCCTGGGGATTGAACCCAGGGGCATTCTATGTCTAAGTTACACTCTTGGGCTTATTTATTTATTTATTCATATATTTTTGGAAATAGGGTCTTATAAAATTGCTGAGGTGATTCTGTCTCAGCCTCCCAAATTCTGGGATTATAGACATGTATTACTGTACCTGACTATAAATGTTTATTAGAATGCTGCTATGTCCATTCATTAACAATTGAGTAATTCCAACATAGACTGCTGGGCGGCAAATCTCCAAATATTTGTCACTGGGTCCTTTACATAAACAATGGCCTCTCCCAGGCCTAGAATCTTGGCATAAAGCAGTCAGAACCATACTCTAAAATTACCCCAGATTTCCAAAATTACCTTCCTTCTTGGAAATTGGTTGGAAGAAATGTAAAAATTCTGATTGGTTGACCACCAGTCAATCTTAGCTAGACATGCTATTTCTTTCACTGCCTCACAGGGAAAGGTTATCATTTCAGTGAGGTTGGGAAAGGCTTCCAATCATAAAATGAGCTGAATGTTTATTCTTTGAGTTTTAAAAAATATATTTCCATATGTTTTATTAAATTATAACTTCTAAAGCAGCACAGTAAGAGGGAGTCTGTGATGTACGTGTTTAACAATAGGCTCCCCAGGAAAAAAACAAAAAAAAGAGCCTTGAATTGTAGCTTATGCCTATTCTCAAAGTGTAGAGACTCTTGCCAAGGCTGATTTCAGCTTATCAACCTGTCACTGAACACAGATTTGGGAAGAGATGTGTGGTAGCTAATCCTTCCACCATTCTGTTAAAGCAGATATTAAAAACCCCAAGAACATAGACAACAGGAAGAATGTAGAATAATTAAGGACTGATGAGCTTTGAATTTTGTTAATTTTAAATAATAGTCTATTTAATAGTAGGCATATAATTTGTTTTAATATTAGTTATATTTAATAACAGGGTGGCAAACTACTTGAAAATTTAATGATCTGCTTTTGTGAGCTGGCACCAGAAGGCTGACCATACCACTGGACCCAGAGTTTAAAATCTTTTTCTTTTTAATATTATTATTATTATTATTATTAATTATTATTATTATTATTTTGCGCTACTGGGCATGAAACCCAGGGGCATTCTATCTCTGAGCTATACCCCCAGCCCTATATTTTATTCTTTAGTTTGAAACAGGGTCTCACTAAGTTGCAGAGGGCCTCACTAAGTAGCTGAGGCTGGTCGTGAACCCAGATCCTCCTGTCTCAGCACCCCAAGTCCTGGGATTACAAGCATGCATCACCATACCAGCTTATTTTTTATTATTTTAAAAAATATTTTGGTACTGGGGATCTGACAAAGGGTCTCATGCATGCTAGGCAAGCACTCTATTACTGAGATGCATCCCAGTCCTTTTAATTTTATTTTGAGACATGGTCTGGCTAAGTTTTCCAACTGGCCTTGAACTTGGGCCCCTTTTTCAGCCTTCCAAGTAGCTGGGATTACAAGTGTGCGCCACCACACCTGGCTGAGATCTTTTTGCAACTTTTGCTTATTCCAGATATTTTGCATTGAAAGATAAGTAAGAATCTATGGAAATAGGATAAAAATATAAGGTCAGAGCCAATGAAGATCAATTCTTAATTCTTGTAAAAGTAAACATGAGCTAATTCACCAAGGATAGAAGTAGAATTCACCTATCCTAGAATCATAAGATATTTGAGTTGGAGGATCGCAGATTTGAAGCCAGCCTAAGTAGCTTAGTGAGACTCTTAGCAACTTTGCAAGACCTTCCTTCAAAATAAAAAGGGCTGGAGGTGTAGCTCAGAGATATAATACCCCTGAGTTCAATCTCCAGTATCTATATATTCATTTCAATAAGGAAAATGAAGTTCTAACTGGGTCAGGGATTTGTCTCAAATAACATTATTAGCCGCTCTTTCCATCACAGGCTGCTTTTGAGGATTCTGCTGGTCCTGTGAAGAGAGGCTAATTCTCATGCAAGTTCTCAAAAACCTAACTAGATGGGAAAGATGGCTTCAGATTTAATATAGAGCCCCAAAGAGGAAGCATGAGTTTTTTGTTTTGTTTTGTTTTTTTACTCCTAGAGACTAGGAAAATTAAATTACCTGTCGATGGAATTTAAGGCTCCCTGTTAGTTTTCTGTTTCCTCTAGCTCTTGTACACTTAATTAGCATGAACTATTGTTGAATAATTTCTAGAGTTGATAGCTGAGAGGGTATGAATATACATTTGTTAATTGCATTATTCCAAGGAAATCGTGCAGTGTAAGGGTTGAAAAGCACGTTGACTAGACAAGCTCATTTGTCTGTCAATAATAGATAGACTAAAGAAAACTGCATTCGTTCACTCAGTGCTGACTGATTGCCTCTTTGTATTGGGCACTGGAACAGGTACTGGAGAAACAGATGTGAATACATTTTGTTAGAGAAGGGGCAGTACAGCATCAGATAATGGTTAGAGGTAAGAAGAAAAATAGAGCAGGTAAGAAAGACAGGAATGGCAGGGCAGGAGGACCGATTTATAGGGCATTTAGGGAAGTCTACTACAAAATGATGACATTAAAATAGAGACCTGGGGGAAATATCAAAGGGTCACGTGGACACCTAAACAGAATAAAAGCAGAGGTCTATGAGTTTGAGAATGATTGGTGTGTTCAAGAAAACTAGTAGGGGCGACTGCCAGAGAATGGTAGTAGAGAAGGAAAGGGTAGAAAATAGTCCCTGGGGCCAGATCATGTAAGACCGGTGGGCGGTAGCCAAGAGGCATATTTTGCTTCATGAAGGGAAGCCATTGGACTATCATAGGTATTTAAAAAAATGACAAAACTAAACAAAACATGTCTCTGTCTGCAATGTTGGATAGAAAACCATAAGGGGAAGGAGAGAAACGGAAGCAGTGAATTAGATAAGAGGCTATTGTAATAATATAGGTTAGAGAGATAGTAGCTTGGTTTGAGCTACTACAGAACTTTGCAACCTTAGCTCCATTTAAGGAGCTTCTAAAAATACCAATACCAAACCTAGAGAAATTAAATAAAAAAAATGTGGGTGGGACCCAGCATCAGTCATTTTAAATAAAGTGATTTCAGTGTGCATCCAAGATTGAAATCAATGTCCAAGGTAATAACCATGGACATAATAAAACATGATTGGATTCTAGATATATTTGACCATTAGGGGCAATAGGATTTTTTTTTATTATTGGTTACATGTATACCATGAAAAATCAAAAGAAACAACTGAGTACAATGATGCACACCTGTAATCCCAGTGCTTGGAAGGCTAAGAGAGAAGACCAGAAGTTCAAGGCCAATCTCAGCAATTTAGCATGACCTTATTTCAAAATAAAAAATAAAAAGGGATGGGGGTTTATTTCAGAAATAAAATTCCCCTGGGTTCAACCACAAGTACCAAAAAAGAAAAAAAAATATTTTAAAGTTTTTGGCCAGGAAACCTGCAAATAGATGAGATGAGAAACTTAAAAAAATGTCTAATCTTTTATTTTCATATTTTCTTCAAATTTTCAGAAAATGATGATGGATAGCATCATCTTCCCTAAAATATACTTTACATTTTGGAAAGAAGATGTATTTGATCTTTTATATACTATTCCAGTGAATCAAGATCAGATAACAGAAATCTCACTAATTATTTTAACAGGGGGGATTGTAGTATTAGAACTGGTTCAGCAGGTGTTGGGAAAACAGATTGAAGAGAGAGAGATAGAGATAGATATCTTGCTATCTTGAGAAAGCAAGAGAGGGAGAATGAGAGTAAAAGAGAGCGAGCGAGCTAGAGAGAGTGAGTGAGAGAGAGAGAGCAAGTGAGAATGAGGAGAGAGAAGGAGAGAGAAGAAGGGAGAGAGAGCGAGAGGAGGGAGGAGAGAGAGAGTGAGCAAGAGAGCAAGAGGAGCAAGAGAGAGAGAGAGAGAGAGGGAGAGGAGAGAGCGAGAGAAAGAAAGAAGGGGGAGAGTGTGCGAGAGAAGAGGGAGAGAGGGGGAGAGAGAGAGAGAGAGAGAGAGAGAGAGAGAGAGAGAGAGAGAGAGAGAGAGAGAGAGAGAAAGAAAGAGAAAGAGAGAGAGAGAGGAAGAGGAGAAATCCTGAGGGAATACAGAAGTATTAGCTTCAAGGATAGGTAACTATTATTCTTGGGGATGGGAACACCAATGTAAGAAGATGGTGTTATGAGATATAGCCCAAGAACCTTGAATCCTAAGAGCCAACATCTGCTGCCACCCCAGGAAGGCAAAGGAAGGGCATGGTGGAACTGGAATCCCGGGTCTAGTTGATGCCCGTACATTGAAGATGGTGCCATAAGGCAGATTCTGGGACTTTGGGCAAGAACCAGCAATTCCTACAGCTGACTTCTGCTGCTGAGAGCAAATCCAGTTCCTGGCCTAGTGCTGTCGGGAAGAGCAAGCCAAGAGAAAGGAGCAAGTCTGCTCTATCCTCCTCCTGCCAACCAGTCTTTCTCTGGTATCTCTGCAAGTAGCACTTAAGAAAGGCAACTGGCAAAGGATCCCCAGCACCACACACACACAAAAAAAAATGCAAAGGAGAAATATAGTTTCCTCAGCTCCAGTCCCAGCATTTCCAGTATGAACTTAACCATTGGCTATAGTTTCCTGGTTCAGTGACTTAGCATCCATAGAAACCCTTCTACATATATTCAAACCTTTGTAAACAACAGTAATAATCTTCATTCTCCAGCTTAACATATGCAAATAGCCTTCACAAAAAGGAAAACGCTCTCTCTGTCTCAACATCTGAAGAGAAGAGCTCAATGGACGCATTGGCTCAAAAATTACAGCAGCCATTTCAGGGAAAAGTCATATTGTCCATCAATGCATGATGCTAATTACTCCTCAAGTTTAGTCATGGTCCCGCTTAAATAATCTGTAATAAAAGCCTCACTTGCAAGGTTAGCAACCACAACCCTTGTATAGAATAATAAGGGAAAAAGGAAAAAAAATAGCTTCTATCTTTTCAATTTCTCTAGTGGCCACAAGTTCATCATTGGTACTTGTTTTGCTTTTCTGCCACCACCCTTACATCCTTTCTTATTTTAACCCATGGATTCCCGGTCAGGTTCCTTATCTTGTGGCATGATCCAAATCTGCATGTCTGGAATATTTGATTTTTTTTTTTTTTTTTGCGGTACTGGGGATTGAACTCAGGGGCATTCTACCTCTGAGCTATACCCCCAGCCCTATTTTTTACTTTATTTTGGAACCGGGTCTCACTAAGTTGCGGAGTGCCTCACTAGGTAGCTGAGGCTGGCCGAGAACCCGGATCCTCCGGTCTCAGCCTCCCGAATGCTGGGATTACAAGCGTGCGCCACCACGCCCACCAAATGTCTGGAATATTTGAATGATGTAGCCCAGCTGTCACTGTTGTTACTAGAGTTTTCTGTTATATTTTACCATTGAACATTGCTATGGTTTGAATATGGGTTGTGTTTCCTGAAAGGTTCATCTCTAGGGAACTTGGTCCCCAGGGTGTCAGAACTGGAAGAAAGTTGGACCTTTAAGATGTGGGACCTGGTGAGAGGTCTTTATATCTTTGGGGGATGTGCCTTTGGAAGGGCTTGTTGGATCTATCTCTCTCTGCTCCCTGGCTTGACACGTGTTCTTTTTGCTTGCTTTGACAGGGGCTCCTGCCATGGGATTTTTCCAACCACCACCCTCACCAGAGGCCAAATAAATGGAGCCACTCAGTCTTGGGTTTTGAACCTCCCAAATTGTGAGTGAAGCAAACTTCTTTTCTTCATAAGTAGCCTGGGTCAGATATTTCAGTGTAATGTAGAAAGGTGACAAATACAGACATGAAACTTCTAATAAGTGTCCCAGGAATCCTCTGGGTTCCAAAAACGGCCTTTGTTCCCATTGTATAGCAGCAATCTGATTTTTCTTTCATTGATTGGAATCTATCATCCCAGCCAGTAATCCTCATTGTTGGTTGTTGGTTCAGTGGCGTGAGGACCCCAAAAATGACCAGTAGAGATCTCAATATCCAATCCAATGATATTAATGTTGCGTCTCTTAGTGGAATCATTTCTGTCTTAGAAACTAAAACTTCCACACTATTCGAACTCAAAATTGCTTAGTTCAGAAGTCAAAATTCTTCCAGTCATGTTTTAGTGTAATAGTAAAGGAAGAAGATAACTCTTACCTATTCCCTCTTGATTGTCAGACTCATGCATTCTACCTATGGGTGAAACAGTTGGCTAAAATATACATTGCATCCTATAAGACAGGAGCTATTTTTTTGGTCAGGATTTTGCCTGGCAATTGCCATTATACCCCGGGCTTCAGCTGGCTCCTCCACCATTCCATCCAGCAGATACTTCTGGTTAATGAGAAAACTACTAAGACAAGCCCATTGTCATACTTCAGTTGGTGTTAAATGAGTCCTCAGTAGTAGCAGTGTTGTGCAGAGTACCATGATGGTGAAGAAGGCATTCCACATTCTAATGATAGTAGTACTTACAAAAGCATCACAGACTGGGAAGGCAAGTCCATAACTCTAGTATGCGTCTATACAAGTGAGGACACATGACAAAGTCTTGGGATGGAGAGGGTCTGATGGACATAACTGTCCCCAGGTGGCTAACTGGTTCCTCCAGGTGGGAGTGTCATCTTGGGGGCTCAAGGTGATTACTCAAAGTCGGTAGATGAGGCTCAGAGAGTGAAAAGCTATGCCATCAAGCCCATTTGTAGCTTCCATTCCTGCTGCTGTGACTCCATGTACCTGAGCCTTTTGCACCAGCACTCAGTAGTTTAGCGCAGAGTCTGACTGATATCCATAAAGCATGTCGTTTGTCTGCCTGGTTACTGAGAGCCTCCCAGACACTTGGGGCTCTTTGGTGAGCAGCCCGGGGACGCACATGCCCTGAATTTTAGCTTATTTTTAGAGGTCTTTTAAGTTACTCCTCTAAACCTTGTCAGCAGTCTTCGCGAGCTAGTTTCTCAAATCCCCCGATCATGCAGCTGTGGCAGCTACTGACCACAAGTCACGTTGGATCTGGACTTGTGCATTTCTCAGTCTTGACACAGTGGAAAACATGGTGAACTGAGTGAAGTGCTCCCCGTGGGGCGGATTCCCTCACATCTTCCTTCCAGCAGCCTTGCAGGATGAGTGCGAATTGCAGCAAGTAGCACACTTCCACGCTGTGAAAACATGGGATGCAGGATCATCTTCAAACCTTTCTTTTTTTTTTTTTTTTTTTTTGCTATACTGAGGATTGAACCCAGGGGCATTCTACCTCCGAGCTACACCCCCAGCCCCAGCCCATGTTTTTTTTTAATTCTTTATTTTGAAACAGGGTCACACTAAGTTGAAGAAGGCCTTACTAAGTAGCTGAGGCTGGTTGCAAACCCGGATCATCTAGTCTCAGCCTCCCAAGTACTGGTATTACAAGCATGCGCCACCATGCCAGATATTTTAATTCCCCACTTAGACCTCAAAAACAGATGCCCCATGAATTTCTAAGCATGGATTAGAAGAGAAGGGAAAATGAGGAAGGAGTGGGTGATACTGGAGCGTGGACCACTGGCAAATTACTTCTGCCATCTAGTTCTCTTGTAAGCCTGGTCACTTCCAGACCATTCTCACTTGGTGATGGTTTGCTTTCTCCAGTGAGCACTGCAGCTTCAGGGTGTGGGTTAGCACGGGTCCAAAAAAATGGGCATCTCAGTCCACCTGGTGCCTTGATGTGCAATACTCAGGGATTTCTGTCTACATTAGAACCAGGAGCTATTTTTCAAAGGAAAGATAGTTACACAGAAGAAGGCACATTCCCCACCCCTGGAATTCGGTTGTGCACTGCAATTCTCTTTTTTAGGATCTTGCCAGAGGCCTGACCCAACATTTCTATTTGCCACAGAGACTTGGAACCTCGCTGGGTCTGTTGGATCATGAAGCTCAAGTGGCCAGCTGTGCTGCAGCTGCCGAACCTTCTCTTGATTTAGGATCCACCTAAAGTTGTCAGACTTTAGGGCTACTCAATAAATGGATCTGAACAGTGCATTTAAGCATAGTGCGTGTTGTCTCTAAAAGTCAAGGAGACTATTAAGCATCCAAGTTGCTCTCCATGCCCTCCTGGGGAAGGCTACACCTATTGGAGTCCATCAGCATTGGGCTCTGTGGGAGCTGCTGGGTCTCATCCAAAGGGTTGCTCTCTGCTCTTCTCTTACCTCTTCTCTTATGTGTTAAGAGAAGAGCAGAGAGCAGGTAGCTCCTGGTTCTAATGTAGACAGAACTCCCTGAGTGTAGCACATCAAGGAACCAGGTGGACTGAGATGCCCATTTTGGACCCATGCTACCCCTGAAGCTGCAGTGCTCACTGGAGAAAGCAAACCATCACCAAGTGAGAATGGTCTAGAAGTGACCAGGCTTGCAAGATAACTAGATGGCAGAAGTGATTTGCTGGTGGTCCACGCTCCAGTATCACCTACTCCTTCCTTAAGGAAACAGCAGAGAATCATAAGGCGGCACAGGCAGAGGCTTCAGTGGGAGACGGCTGGATAACAACATGAAATGGACATTTGAGGCTACGTTGGGATGCTTTCATCAGTGTAAACTAGGGCCAAGACAGAGAGTGCTCTTGCTGTGAGCCACTCAGTCATTCTGCCCTTGCATTCCCTTTTTCTTTCTTTTTAAATTAGTGCCTTGCAATTATACATCATGATGAGGTTCAGAGTGTTAGAAACACACATGCACACAGCACTTGGTGTGTTTCCCTCGGATCCCACCCTGCCCCTTCCCCTCCCCATAAATAATATTTAAATTGATATTGATAACTATACGTATGAATGTCGCATTATTTGAACTGTTTCCATCAAGTCTTCCTTTCCAAGGGGCTTCCTCCCAAGCCCCCTTCAACTATTCTCCTAGTACCTCCCCTTGTTTATCTGAAGTCCCTTTCGTTCCCCACTTTCTCTCTAGCTTCCACATATGAGTGAAAACATGTGGTCCTTCTCTTTCTGAGGCTGGCTAATTTCACACAGTATAATATTCTCTAGTTCTGTTCATTTTCCTGCAAATGATATAGGTTTGTTCTTCTTTATGGCTGAGCAAAATTTCATTGTGCGTCTATGCCATAGCTACAGAATCCATCCATCTCTTGGCAGCCACTTAGGCTGGTTCCATAGTTTGGCTGTAAACATGGGTATTCAGGTGCCACTTCAGTTTCCTCATCTTCAAGGTAAAGGAGGCTTAACCAGCTTTGCAAACATTTGTATGCATTTTGACTTCTTGTTTTCTTGTCTCCTTCCTCTGTGGCAGTCAATGGCTCAGCGATTCTACGAGTCTGTGAATGGGACTAAGGTTTTTTTTGTTTTGTTTTTATTTTAGTCGCATCATCCTCAAATCCAGAAACTTCAGTAAGAATCATTGTGTGAGACTCCCATTCCCACTTTTTCTTATTCGTACACTGGCCATATTGTTTTCAGGTAATTAAATCGGATGCATGTACCATTTGGATTATAACTAGGACTATTAAGATGGAGATAGATATTGAACAACCTAAGGATGGAAGAAAAATGCCTTTGTTACATGGTTGTTACATTTTTTGTCCTCTAAGTGGGAATATAATGCTGTTCAGTTTTGTTACCATTACTTGGAATTTTATTTACTTCTTATGTGGATTCATTAAGACTTTTGTCATGAATATCAATGTTTATGATTATCAGTGTTTGCTGGGTATATGTATAAACAAAACTACACATAATTTTCAGGGGCACTTTTTTCTTCTTACATATATTTATTAATTAATGCCATAAATATTGACTGTATTCCTAGCATATTGCATCACAGAGGTTAAGTGCTGAAGATAATAAAAATCAAAAAGGTGCAGCAAAGAGCCACAGTAGAAAGAAGTAAGTAACAATGGAGGCGTAAGTATCAAGCTTTAGGGGGAGGTAGAGTTTAGATTGAGAGGTAGAGTTTTGTCAAAGCTTCAGAGAGGATGTGACATTTGACCTTAGTCTCAAAGGAAGAGCAGGGATTTGTTAAATGAAAAGAATGAGGCAAGGGGGAAAGATACAAAGTTGAGAGGAAGGAATTTGGAGGAAGTCATTTTCTAATGAAAGAGGTAAAGGGGTGCCCATTTCTTTATCCGCATTTCCAATTAGACGTCACTAACCTTGGCTTTACTGTGAAGTTCTGGATGATACTGAGGACATGATAATTAGGCCATAGCCTAGATTCGTCACCATTTTCCCGTGGAAAAAAAATCCTCATAAAGTCCTTTGTTTCTCAGATTCATGAGCTTGTAAATCAAGGGGCCCATAAAGAGAAATATTTGTGTTCATGAATCTAAAGTCTCATACCCTCTGCTGTGATCATGGTACATTAACTTGAACCTCTAAACAGTGAGTGAGGCAGTGTAAATACTACCCTCCCTTTCTGATCAGGGAGTTAGCTAGGTTTGGTCCTTTCTTATTTGCCCTAGGTGATACTGCATGCATAGCTGATTAATTTATTAATTAGCTAATTAAGTTATTTGGAAATAATTTATTCCCTTATATTTGCAGAATAGGGAGGAAATCAATTAAGCCAACCCAAACTTGAAAAGGAGCAACATTTAAGTGCGGGTTAGTTTTTTCTTTCTTCAGTTCTGTCTCTTTTAGATTACAATATAACTTTGCTGGTTCCCCTTTAAACATTGTTTTATAGCTTATCCATCAATATTACCAACGTGGTGGCCTTTGTGGAAAATCAAAATAAAATTATTTAAAAAGAAAGTTAAGATGTAACACATTTGCTTACTTACACTAATGGAAACTTTCCTAAGAATGAGTATGGCCTGTTCTCTGGTGACACGGTGTTATAATTAGATATAAAATGAGCCTAAAGAGCTCATGTGTTAATATTTGGAGCTGATGTAATTGAGTCATGAGGGTTGTAATCACAGCAGTGGGTAAATCCGTTACCTGAGTGGTGACCCAGGCCAGTAAGGGTGTGGCTGGAAATGGGTCTGCAAGGAGTGTGGCTTTGGGGAGTATATAAATGTTTCCTCCTCCTTCTGCTTTCTGTCTCTCTGTCTCTCTCTGTCTCTCTGTCTGTCTGTCTCTGTCTCTCTCCCTCTCCCTCTCTCAACATCCTGCTGCCTCTGCCATGCCCTCAGATTCGAGGTCCCCAGTTTCACATGGACTGAACCCAAAACCTTACGAAAATAAATCTTCCTTCCTGTAAGCTATGTGGTCAGCCCTTTTGATTATGGCTGTAGGAATGCTGATGGATACACACGGGAAATTTAAATGAAAGGATACTGTTTAGATGACAGCACCACGTCTAGTAAACTGAATATGTGTTAGGTTTTAATTAATCTTCTCTGAGACTGGCATAATTAGAGATACTTTGCTTTTATCATAATTATTTGGAAACATTAGAAAAAGGAATTCTTTTTTTTTTTTTTTAAATAATGGTACTTCCTTTTCTTGAAATCTCAACGAGGAAATGTTAGGGAGCTCTGTGGCATTGTCCTGGGGATTTAAGTTTCTTTACCAGTTTCTTGATTTTTATATTCCCTCCAATGGAAAAACTTAAATTTTGGCACACATTAAAGCCTAGAAGGAAAGTCAATGGTCACTGTAAAATGAAACCCTATTTACAGAGATGTAGAGATGTTCAGAGCACCCAGGTTCTTATGGGATTAAGGATCATACTTCACCCCTTCTTATTGGAAAATGAAAAATCAAGCAATGCACGTGCGGAGTTTCGTGCCCAAGAAATACGTAAAATTTTATGAACTGACTTAGGCACTTTCCAAGTTGGATTGTTTTATCTGTGCATATCAGTTTCTTAGTTTTCTCAGTGTTTTTTAAAGCAACTTTTTTTTTTTTTTTTTTTTTGTAATTTGGTTAACTTGTACTATTCAAAATTTTCTGAGAAAAACCAGTTTAATGTTTTGCAAATGCAAATGACACCATGACCTCATTGGCTTTTATTTAGATGTAATAGACAGAAAAGAGCTGTTATGTACATGGCATTGAGAACTATATTCTGGCTTGTTTATTTTTTTCCCTCATTGCAAGGAAAGTAAGATTACTGTTGAGAGAAAACAGTACATACTCCATCTGAATCATTCTTTTTTATGTGGGGAAAGTAAAAATGTTGGTAGCTCTCTCACAGAATTGACCTGATAATAAATCACACTTACTTTTCTTGATGAAATGAAACTGGAGACCTTTTCAAAGTAAGGACTAGCCAGTATAAAAGAAATGCTATGTTCTTCTGTGAAGTTAAGGAGTTCATCAGCCCCACACAGTGTTGAAGAGCACCGTTCGCCAGACCACCCTCGCTTCTCACACCTCTAGAACGTTCGGGGCTTTCGGGTTTGATAATTTGCTAGAAGGACTCACAAAACTCAGTAAATGCTCTTGGACTCACAGTTACAGTTTATTCCAGTGGAAGGATAGACATTAAAATCAGCGAAGGGAAGAAGCATACCAGGGGGAGACGTCCAGGCAACTATACACTTGGGCTTTCAGTGGCCCTGTCTCCAGAGAGGTGTGGACGCCAGTGTAACCTTCCCAGCATCATTGTGTGACAACTTGCAGTGACTGTTGCCAATCAGGGAAGCTCTCCTTAGCCTCCAGAGTTTTATTGGGGCCCCCTGGTTGACTGCGGGCTTGGCTGACCTTCAGTCTCCATCCCCCAGATAGATCCCATGTGTCTCAAATCCACATGATAAGCCACACTATGGGACTGTTCAGTGGCGAAGGCCCCAAGTAAACAAAGACACGCTCCCTGGACATCATCGGTCCCCACGGCATGACGGCAAAAGTCAGATCACTTTTTGGGCGAGGTTAATTTTTTTAACGTACAGAAGCCAATATGAATAACTGTGGGGAAAGAGCTGGGTGTTTTGAAAGTGAAGTCTATCTTTTAGACTGTAACCTTTTGATTTTTAGTATATCTTTATTGGTACATTGTAAGCATACATCATATTGAGGTTTAGTGTGATAGAAACATACACGCAGACGAGCATTGTGATCCAAGCCTGTGATCCCAGTACTTGGGAGGCTGAGACAGGAGGATCACAGGTTTGAAGTCAGCCTCATCAGCTTACCAAGGCCCTTAGCAACTTAGCGAAAGCATGCTTCCAAATAAAAAAATAAAATAGGTCTGTTGTGTGGTGGTGTATAACTCACAAGGAGAATGTCCCTCGGTTCAATTCCCCAGCACACCTGGTTGTTTGTTTGTCTATTTATTTATTTTGGCAGAAGTCTCATAAATAGTCAAAAGTGACCAGCTAGAAATCGTAGGAGTGTATAACTCACAACGGTAGACCCTGCCCATCTCACTAGATTGAGGTGAAACCTGAATTATAAAAGGTGTGGCAAAGTGCTTCACAAAGTGTCATGGAAAGGTAATATACGGTAGTTATATAGCTGAAGAACAGCTTGAAATTATGAGTGGTGAAATTCTTTGAGTTATTAATTTTCATTTTTTAAATTTTATTTTAGCAGAAATGTTTATTAACAAAGTGAATTGGGGGCTACAAAATCAATGGAATGCTTGCTTGAAGAAGCAGGATTTAGGTCAGAGAGTGGCAACTATGGCCTGCAGATCAAACCCATTACTGCTACCTATTCTTACAAATAAAAAGTTTTATTAGGACACCACCATGTCCATTTTTTTTTTTTTTTTTTTTTTTGCGGTACTGGGGATTGAACTCAGGGGCATTCTACCTCCGAGCTACATCCCCAGCCCCATTTTTTATTCTTTATTTTGAAACCGAGTCTCACTTAAGTTGTGGAGTACCTCACTAGGTAGCTGAGGCTGGCCGCGAACCCGGATCCTCCGGTCTCAGCCTCCCGAATGCTGGGATTACAAGCATGCGCCACCACGCCCAGCTCCACCATGTCCATTTTAAAATGTATTATTTATGACTATTTTCAAGCTAACACAGAATTGAGTAATTGCAATGCAGCTGGCCCACAAAACCTAAAATCTTTACTATCTATGACATTAAAGTTTTCCTATCTCTGGTTTAGACTTCTTAGAATGACTTCCCATAGGATTCTTTTTTTAAAAAACGTGGTTTTATTAGTGCATTCTAGTCTCACATCATAATGGAAATCATGTTGACAATGATATACATGCACACAGCACTTGGTGACCCCCCACCTCCCCATCTGCCCCCTTCCCAATACAGAGCACTGAGATTGACATTGGCATTTTCACATATGCACACATAGTCGATGGTAGTATTTCCATTAATGAACCTCAGTCTTCTCCCTCCCCTTCCTTTAGACCAACTCCTGGCTTCACTGGGGTTTCTCTTCCATTATCTGCAGAGTGTTGTTAGCAGGGAACAGGACTATATTGAGTAGAATTTAGTGCTCTAATACAATAAATAAATATTTTACTTCAGATGTATTATTCCCAGCAACAGACTGCAGGGCATTTTTACAGATAAAGCTCTCTTAATCTACCAAAATAAAAAAAAGTATGCGCTTTATAGAGGAATATTTCCAGAAATGTGGTACCACTAAGAGACAGATGACTCATTTAATGAATTGGTCTGTGCATCATACATATGTCATGTTATCATTAATAGTGAAATATTTAATCATGGCCAGGGTATTTTGGACTAGGGCATTTTATTATTTAAACAATAATGTCAAGTAGAACTCCTTAGGAAATTGCCTTTGGACAAGACCCCGTGCTTCTGGCATAAATGGGCATTATTTTAATTTGCTTAGCAAAATTCAGCTCCTGACAAATAATACTTACAGTTTTTTTGGACACTGTCACCATTTGAGAAGCTGAACCACCAACAACTATGTTCAGATGACAGGCAGAAGATTTCTTTCAAAGAACATTTGTAGGAAGAAAATATATCCAATGCATGCACAT
>PVLC010000047.1:142127-271425 GCA_004027655.1 Graphiurus murinus
CCCCCCCCCCCGCCCCATTGATCACCTTCAGTTAAGTCAACTTCTTTGCTTATCTAGGGTTTCTCCTTTTTCATCTGGAGTCCCTCTTATGCCCATCTTCTCCCTAGCATCCACATATTAGGGAGAGCATATGCTCTTTTACCCTTTGTGACTGACTAATCTCACTTAACATAATGTTTTCCAGTTGCATCCATTTCCCTGCAAAGAACATGATTTTGTTCTTTATGGCTAATAGACCCTGCTCTGGGCAGCAGGCAAGATGGTGTCTGGCAAGATGTTGGCCGCTGGTTCGTGGAGTGCACCACTGCCGTGCACGCGCACTGGCTCCTTTGTTCTCCTTAGGTTCTATTCAGCTGCTTTTGTTGCTTTATTCAGTTTCTTTCTTTCTTTCTTTTTTTTTTTTGCTGCTTTTCTTCCGTCAAGAAACTGCTTTTGTGGCAGTTTTGATTCAAGCTCTGTGGAGCCCTGCTTGCTTAGCAGTGTACCTGTGGCTTGGTAGGTAGATGTGGGGCAGGTGGAAGTTTGAATGGTAGGCTAAGGGTTTTACATGAATTAGTAGGCAATAGAGAGCCATTATGATTAGGACATGGCTTATCTAGAAGTGATATGCAGGACTGAGGGACTTGAAATCAAAGAGAAGAGAAGAGCCAGTCAGGAAGCAGTTGACAGAGGTGACAGGCCATGATGGGAATGGCAGAGGTGCTTTAGAGATGAAAAGCAGGACCAGACATGAATTATTTTAGTAAGAATGGATCAGGGGAACTCGAAGAGAGGTTAGAGAGAAAGAGAAGGAGGAAACATCAACCTTAGTCACCCTGCCCAGGGGATTAGCAGAGTACTAAAGCAAATGAGCAGAAATAGGAAAAAAAAGAAGCTGGTCAAACGAGACCATGGTAGATTCATGTAACAATTGTTCATGATGCTCTGAAGTTTGGGATAGGAGTTAGTTGGATTGTTAATTTAGATGGGGGGGGGTTGAGGGTATTACCTTGCTACAGGATAATATATAATGAGAAGAGATGATATGTCTGCAGTCTGAAGCATGTAGGAACTAGACAAAGAAAAATAAACCAAAGTAGGAGTAGCCGGAGGCAGGAAGAAAACTAGGGAAATAAAGAAATTGAGGCCAAACATATACTAGAAAAACATCAGGTAATTGTCAGAAGTGGTGGTTGCGGAGTGATTAAGTCCATAAGTGATGCCTTTCTCTTTGACGTAGCATGAAGTCTAAGGTTTATCAAGATGACTGTTGGTACATGGTATTGTTGGGTCAAGGAGAGAAATTAGAAAAGGATGCAGTGAAAGTCAAGGGTCTTGGCAATTTACCCTGATAGAACAGAGATGCTCTCAGAGTCAGTGAGGGAGACAGTGGAGTAAAAGTAGGGTGGAGGAGCCAGTTTTGTAGGAATAGGCACCTGAAAAAAGATGTCCAAAACAGGGATAGTGCCAAGGGTGCTGAGTGCGAATAATAGATATTTAGAAGGTTAGAGGTTAGAAATTATTTTTTTCTTCATACTGTTTAAGTAGAGATACTAGGAGCTTGAGAAATGTGGATGACTGAGAGAAGGTACATTTTGGAGTTCTGTATAAACTATCCCAATATGCTCACAGTAGACATGCCTCCTGTAACTAGTATAGAGAATTCTGAGCCACTAATTTCTTTCTTACTCTTTGGCTTAGCCTTGCTTACATTTGTGTAAAAAGCCTACAGAACAAAACAATGTGTGTGGAATTAATTATCAGACACCATAGTTCTTCCAAATGACCATAATTGGACCCCTAAGTCTTAAACTCTTTGAAGAAAAACCGGTGTATCACATTTCTAAGTATTTCCAGCGTCTTAAGAATTTAATATCCAGAGAGTAAGTCTTTCAAAATATTTCTTTTAGCAAGTTTTAAGAGAAATTTTTAATTTGTAATATGGTTAAGCCTTGTGATTCTTCCCATGGTGCGCTGAGTTTTTCTGCCAAGTGAGACTGACTTTTACCATATGCGTCAAAGCTTAGTTATATATTAGTTGGCTTAGGGGATATTCCAGAAAACATTTCTTTTCTCATCACTTGGCCTAGAAGAATTTATGAGAAGCATTTTTTTGGCCTACCAATTAGCAAACAAGCCTTCTAATATGCCACTTGTCATTTTTGAATCACAAAATCTTCTTTAAAAAACTGTCTTAAAAAATGGTGTTACAAAAAAACTGCTTTTCCAGTTCAGAGGAGTTATCTTTCTCCTAAAATTACAATGCTGGTGAGGTCTTAGGTTATTATGCTCTCAGAGTCAATGAGGGAGATAGTGGAGAAAAAGTAGGGTAGGGGAGAGCCAGTTTTGTAGGAATAGTCACCTGAAGAAAGATGTCCAAAACAGGGATGGTGCCAAGGGTGCTGAGCACGAATGATAGATATTTAGAATATTAGAGGTTAGAAATGATTTTTTTCTCCATACTATCAAGTAGAGATACTTGGTAAACCGGGATGACTGAGAGAAGGTACATTGAACAACCTTTTGTTCAATGCAGGATCCTTTTTATAAAAGGCATGAGAGTTGATTATCCTCTGCTTGAATAAATTTTTTGAGCAACACAGTTTCTGCTACTAAATCAAAACCAAAATTCTATTCTATTTTTTATCAAATTTATCAATTGATACTCAGGTCTCCTTTAGGATATTTGATCTCTCTTACCTTAGCTATCATGTGTGTGTCTGTGTGTGGAATACTGGGGATTGAACTCAGGGGTATTCTTCTTCTAAGCTACGCCGCCCCCCTCCCCCGGCCCTCTGTTATTTTTTATTTTGAAATGGGATCTCATTAAGTTGCTGAAGGTCTCTCTAAGTTGCTGAGACTGGCCTCGAACCTGTGACCTTCTTGTTTCAGCCTCCCAAGTACTGGGATTACAGGCATGTGTCACCACCTGCTGCTTCAGATATCTCTAAGTATTTGAAGGCAGCCATTCTATCGTGCGGCTTCACCCTTGTGCCTTCTTTTTGCTGAGTGTCAAGTCCTGTTACCTCTACCATGTCCGTGTACCACCATCTCCAGTGCTCTCAGCATCTAGGGTTAATTCTTCTAATTAACATCTTTTTACCGAAGAAGTATATGACTTCTTGGTTAAGGTTCCAGTGAGCTAGTATAGTTTGATTTTCTTTCCCTCATATTCCAAAGTAATTTTTAGTATACATTACATGAAAAAATTAACCAATTTTATTCTAGCCTGTAGAAGAGGTTCTGACTAGCTAAAAGTGAATGAGGCCTGAAGCAAAACACTTACTTACTTCTTTCCCCCCTACTGTCTGTTATTCAGGCATTCATCAAGCAGAAATCCAGTAGCAAATACTCCACTGTAGCAAAATTGTTCTGTAAAATGAACAAGGTCAATTTACTTCTTCCCAGCCATTCATATAATTTTGTCTCTGTAAATTCATTCAGTAACTATAAGTCCTAGTTAATGAAATGCAGTCAATGATGGAGTTACAGGCATTGGAGCACGGGAACCGGGAAGGTATATACCATCATAAGAAGGAATTGTATGAGTAAGAATTTCTGGTGCTTTTTATTTTTGGAGTTAAAGTCCCAGAACATCTAGCAAAACTGCTAGACTCCATTTATGAAGTAGTATAGGTCACTATGGCAACCTCTCTTTCCAGGGTAGGTAAAAAGTTATGTCAGATTTAAGTCATGTTTATTAAGAATATATAACTTCATGATGTTTTTCATGGCCATAGAATGAAATAAGCTGTAGGATTGTAGTTGTCTCCTTTGTATATTACCAGTATACCATGTAGAAGCATATTTAAACCTAGCTAATTTATTTTTCCTTCATCAGTCAGTTGGGCACAGGAACTCCTTATAAGAATATAGGAGCAGATTGTTAGGGAAATGAGTTATATTCAGAGGAGAACAGAATGTTGCTTAGGCCCTAATGGTTTTGCACTGTAATTTATCTAGAAGGGCCTGATAAAAATCCTGTATAGCATTCCTATTTTCCAAAGAAAATTTTTGCATCACTGGGTTAGCTAGATCAAATGACCAAAATCTCAGAGCAGCTTGCAGGTCATCCTGGAAAAGTTGAAGTTCCTTGTCTTGTTCTAATTTCAAAATAGAAGCAAATGGAAATCTTGGAAATGAAAAGTTCAATAAGTCAGGTAAAAACCCAGTTGAATGTCTCAGCAACAGACTAGATTAAGCAGAAGAACAAATATCAGAACTCAAAGTTTATGCTGCCAAAGTAGTACATTCTGACATCAACAAAGGAAAAAAAGTGAAGAGAATACCTGAGATTTTGATGGTTTACTATATTGATTACATTTTATACTTTCCTATTTTCCATTTGCATGTCTACTAGTGAAATTTAATGGGACATTATTAAAAGAGAAGAGGTCAGCATACTTGGCATAGTGGATGGAGAAGAGCTATGTGCTCGGGGTCTAGAAAATCTATTTAGTGCCAGCTGCAGTAGCACAAATCTGTAACTCCAGTACTTGGGAGGCCAAGACAGGAGGATCACAGGTTTGAGGCCAGCCTCAGCAACTTAAAGAGGCCTTTAGCACCTTAGTAAGACAGTATTTCAAAATAAAAAGGGCTGAGGATTTAGCTCAGAGGAAAAATGTCCGTGGGTTCAACCCCCATTACCATTTGAAAAAACCAAAAACCAAAACCAAGAAAACCTATTCAATGTGATAATAAGGTAATTTCCCACACCTTGGGAAGGACATAGACATCCACATAGAGTAGGAATTTTAAACTTCAAGTAGACTTGATCAGAAAACCTTTCCACAACATATTATAGTTAAATTTCTGAAAGTATAGAATACATAAAGTATATTAAACACTAAAAAGAGAGGTGCTAAGTCACATTTAAAGGCAGACTTGTCAGAATAACAACAATTTCTTAGCAGAAACTTTAATGGCCAGTAAGACAGGGGATGTTGAATTTCAGGTCCTGAAATTCAAAATTCAACTATCAATCAAAATTACTATATCCAATAAGGTTGTTATTTACAATTGAAGGAGAAATAAAGACCATTTGGTCAGCATTACAGAAATTAACTAAGGAACTCCTATACCTAGAAAAGAAAGATTAACACCTTGAACACAATCCTAAGTGCACAGGATAGAATAAATATCAGTAAAAGACTAGACATGGGTATGGAAATAAGAAAGAATCAAATATCATCAATATATTAAACTATCAAACATCTACAAGGAATAAGAGAAGAATAAAGCAACATAGAATATTCAAAACAACCCAAAGAAAATCAATAAAATTACAGGAATGACTCCATGCCTTTTAGTAAATGATCTTAATTCTCCAGTTAAAGCTATAGGATGGCTAATTAGATTACAGTAAGACCCAATGATGTGTTGCCTGCAAGAAACTCAGCTCATCTGCAAAGAAGCAGGATGGAAAATGACATTCCAAGCAAACAGAATCTGAAAGCAAGCTGACAAAATAGACTTTCAGTCAAGATCAGTTAGAGTAGACAAAGAAGGTCACTTCATATGGATCAAGAGAACTATTCACCAAGAAGGTATAATAATTATAAATATATGTGCACTAAAGATAGAAGTGGCAATTTAATAGACATAAAAGAAGAGATAGACCCCAATACAATAGTAGTGGATGAGTTTAATACCCTACTCCCACGAATAGATAGGTTATCTAAACAACAATGATGACAACAAAAGTTCAGCAAAGAAACCTCAGAATTGAATTGCACAGTAGTTCAATTGGATTAAATCAGCATCTACAGAATATTTTATCTAGCAGGTACAGAACACGTTCTTCTCATCAGCACATGGAACTCTCCCCAAAATGGATCATCTATTAGGCCATGAAATGTGTTTTAAAACTTCAGAATAACTGAAATAATTTCCTGCATCTCATCAGATCACAGCAGATCGAAACTAGAAATAAGAGCAAGAGAAAAATACAAAAATTGTACAAACCCATGGAGTTTGAACAGCACACTATTGAACAAACAGTGGGTCATTGAAGAAATTAGGGTGGGAATTTAAAAATTCCTAGAATCAGATGAAAATGGAAACACAGCATTCAAGACTGTGTGGGTTATAGCAAGAACTGTACTAAGAGGAAATTTTATAGCTATGAGGGCCTACATTAGAAAAAATGATCTCAAATAAATAACCTTTTGAGGCATCTCAAAGACTCAGAAAAATGGCAATCTATTAGAGTTTGGATTTTAAATGCCCCCCTCCCACCCCCCAGGCTGGGCGTGGTGGCGCACACTTGTAATCCCAGCATTTAGGAGTGCCTCACTAGGTAGCTGAGGCTGGCCGAGGACCCAGATCCTCTGGTCTCAGCCTCCCAAATGCTGGGATTACAAGCGTGCGCCACCATGCCCGGCTGCTATAGTGAATTCTTAAAGGTTTATAATAAAAGAAAGACTATGCTGGACGTGGTGGCGCACGCTTGTAATCCCAGCATTTGGGAGGCTGAGACCAGAGGATCTGGGTTCGTGGCCAGCCTCAGCTACCTAGTGAGGCACTCCGCAACTTAGTGAGACCCTGTTTCAAAATAAAGAATAAAAAATGGGGCTGGGGGTATAGCTTGGAGGTAGAATGCCCCTGAGTTCAATTCCCAGTACCGCAAAAAAAAAAAAAAAAAAAAAAGTCCCCCTCCTCAAAGCTGTGTTGAGAGCATTTCCCAGTGTAGCAAGTTTCAGAAGTGGGGCATGGCAGGAAGAGGCAGGCCACTGAGGGTGTGGTGTTTGGAACTATATATGTCTTTAACCCCCTCCTTTCCCTCTCTCCACTTTCATCCACCGTGATATGTGAGCCATGTCCCTCCACCATGTGCTCTGCCACCACCCTGCTGTGGCTTACACCTTAGGGACGGCCCTATGGACTAAAATCTCTGAAACTGTGAGTCCCAATAAACTTTTATTTCTCTAAATTACTCTTGTCAGATATTTTGGTCACAGTAATTGGAAAGCTGACTAAACATAAACCAAACTCAAAATTAATAGAAAGAAAGAAAGAAATAAATAATGAAGATCAGAACAGAAATAAAGGAATAGAGACCAAAAGAATAATACAAAGGGTCAATGAAACAAAGAGCTAGTTCTTTGAAAGTTTATCTTTTTGAAATTGACAAATCTTTAGCTAAACTAACCAAAAGAAAGACTGAGAAGACCCAAATAAGTAAAATTAGAGGTGAAAAAAGAATCATTATTACACACACTCCTGAAATTCAAAAGATTATTAGGGAATGATTTGAAAAAGTATTTGCCAATAAATTAAAAGACCTAGAAGACATGGACAAAGTTCTAGGCACATATGATCTACCAAAATTGAACCAAGAGGACATAAGAAACCTAAACAATCAATAGAGTGATGAGATTGAAGAAGTAATAACAAAAACACAGGTATGGGTGGATTCACATCTGTATTTTACCAGACTTTAAAGAAGAAATAACATTAATGCTCCTCAAACTATTCCATAGATTACAAAGTGAAGGAACCCTTCCAAATTGATTCTATGAAGTCGGGATTACCCAGCTCCCAAAACCTGATAAAGACATAACTACAACAACCACAAAAATAAAACTATAGACCAATATCCCTGATTAACATAGATGTAAAAATCCTCAGCAAAATACTTGCAAATAGAATTCAACAGCACATTACAAAGATCATAGACCATGATCAAGTTGATTTTATTTCGATGGTTCAAAATATGCCAATCAGTAAACGTAATATAAAACATACATCAAGTTAAGGATAAAAATAACACAATCATCTCAATATATGCAGGAAAAGCCTTTGATAAAATACAGAATTCCTTCACAATACAAGACCCAAATAAATTATTGACAACATAATAAAGGCTGTATATAGCAGACCCATATCCAACATCATGATGGTGAAAAACTGAAAGTATTTTCTCAAGTCAGAAATGAGATAAGAGTATCTGGTCTTAACACTCTTATTTAATATAAACTGGAAATTTTAGCCAGTGGTATTAGGCAACAGAAAGAAAAAAAAAAAGGATGTGTGTGTGAGACAAATGGAAGAAGCCAAACTATCCCTGTTTACTGATGATATGATCCTATATGATATCCTATCCCGCTCCTGGATATATATCCAAAAGAAAGGACGTCAGCCTACAGAAGAGTTACCTATATACCCATATTTATTGTGGCATCATTTGCTATAGCTAAGATAAGGAATCTGTCTAGGTGCCCATCAGCAGACAAACGTATAATCTTTTTTTTCCCCTTAGATATGTTATCTACTTCCAATTCTAAATATCACCGTGGTGAAGATTACTCCCAAATAGTTATTTCAAGTCTTTCCCTTTGAGCCCTGGACCACTTTTTCTAGATGTTTGTTTGACATCACCCACACTCTTTCTGCCAGAACTAAACTCAGTGTTCCCCTGTTTTCTCCATTTCCCTTGGTGAGATCATTCTTCTTACAGTCTCACTCGGGAGTCACATCCGATCCCTCCCCATTTCCCTTTATCAGGTTTGTGGCCATTAGGTGACTCCTACTGTGGGAGGCATTTCTTGGTCTTTCTCTTCTGCACTAGGTCAGCGTGCAGAGTTTTCAAGATTGTGGCCTCTGGATACAAATGATTCTAGTTCAGGTCATGGGTTTACTGTGGTCTGGCTCTGTGACTTCGGGCAGGTTTTGAAAGCTCTCTGACCTCAGTTTCCTCATTGGTAATTTGGGAGAGGTAAAAATTATTATCATATATCTTGGATTATTTTGAAACTTAAAAGAGCATGTATTTTATGTCCTCAGAAGGCTGCTCAGTACAGTAAGTGTTCATTACGCCTTACCTAACGCTGCTCTTCCCATGATAAGTGCTACCACCTTAATTCAGGCCCTTTTACTTTCCAGGTGACAGCTAGTATAACATGCCACATCATGGCTGCTCTGATTTCTGCAGAATAGGTGGTTTTACAGTCATTCCTTGGAATCAATGGGGCATTGTGTCCTAGAACCCCCATCCATAGCAAAATTTGTGAATGCTTAAGTTCCTACTCTAAAATGGTATGGTCTCATATACTTTAAATGATCTCCAGTTAACTTATAGTACTGAATGCAATGTAAATAGTTGCTAGGTTGCATTGTTTAGGAAGTAATGGCATGAAAAAAGTCTGTACATGTTCAGTATAATTTTTTTCTCCCCAGAGTGTTTTCAATCTGCATTTGGTTGAATCTACAGATGTGGAACTCATGATACAAAGGACTGACTGTATATTATTTTATTTGGGATACAATTTTAAAGTGTATATAAACCCCCCTGAATTTTACTAAGACTTGTGCCGCATGTGACTTCTGATTAACTATATGGAAAAATTGCAAAGAGGAAACATTTTATTTCTTTTATATAGTGAGACCAGCAGGTTAAGAGGGGCCACAAAACAACCTCCAAAGACAGATGTAGAAGTTTGTAATACATCAGTGAAACAAACCAGGAGCACTCACATAATATCAGCACAGGCAAAATTAGTCTGGGGAGCAACTATGGATCAGAAAGTCCCAGGACAGGAAAATAGGAAGCTGTGGTGAGGTCTCTCGACATCTCTGTGAGGGTTATTTGGTTAAGCAACAACATCAAGTAATTCCTCTCTGTGGAGTCATTGCCCCCTGGATTGCTACGTACAGCAAGACGCACAGTTCCCTTTGCTGTTTGTCTTTCATCCACCAGCAACCACTTTTAACCTCTTCCAAGTCTTTTGCTCAGAATGAAAACCTCATTCGTATATTGGCTTTGCATGTTTCTCCTGCTAATTTGTACCTATTTCTATGAAAGACATTTATTTTCTCATTCTCCTTTGTATACTTAATACTGTTAGTTTAAAAATGGTTCAATTTTGAATTTCTGGCCACATGTACACATGGAGGGGTGATGGTAACAGTTCTCGTGGTTTTCGATGCCGTTGTCTCAGATTCTCTCTTAAAATGGCACCTGGGAAATATTGACCATTTTATTGTAGTCTGTTTCCTCGCTTGTCTTGATTTCTGTCAGACCTAAGAAAGATTTACTCATATGCGGAGGAACCCTGCAGTGATTTTAGACTTTTCAGGAAGAATGATTGAATATTATATAAAGAACTTAATTTTATAAATTTACAACAGGCTCCTGACAATAACACTAAGTTTCTGCTAAAGCTCCTTGGTTCTGAATATCATGAGAAAACATCGATCTTGACCTGCTGATGTATTCAATGTTTTCTACCTCTAGAAATATTGGATTCTTTCTTAGGTTACCAACTAAGAGAGGCAGAGTACATCAGAGCAACACTAACATCAAGAATTCAGATGGACCTTAGATTGTGCTACCTCAAAATCTATTTATTTATTATCTATTTATCTATCTATCTATCTATCTATCTATCCATCCATCATCTATCTCTGTCACCCATCCTTGTAGTTCTCACTCATTTACACTGATAATTAAGAGTTCCTTTCTTTGAACACACCCTTTTTACCTGCCTCTAGCTCCATCTAGCAGAAAACAATATTGAATAATGTTCAAATAAATGGTTATAAAACTAGACCTGATTTTAAACTAAGGCTATCATTTATATCCTGTGTGATTATATATAAATTAACCTATCATTCATTCTCCTTATCTGAACAAATGGATGGTCATTAAGTGTTGCTGCCTGGATCTTATGAGGATTAAGCAGGATAATGTATAGTAACAGTTCCACCTTTGACCTGTGAAGGAAAGTTTTGAGATTTTGATCTTTTGAACCTGTCCTGGGACCTGAATTTCTCAGATCTCTTTTTGAATCTTATCGAGTAACTCTGGACTTCTGTTTCTTGGGTGTATTTCTTCTCCCTCTTCTCCAAGGCTAAGGCTTTCATTCTCAATTTTAGGACTTTTAACTGTATTTAGCCTTCATTTTGGCTAGTGGTGTCTCAAAACTTTGTTTAGTTGCCAAATCTTTGAAAGTCTTTCTAGGGAGGGCGGGTGAGGACAAGTGTCCTTTAATATCTTGAGTCTAGGATCCTAGAGAAAGATTGTACTGACAACAGTTAAATCTTGAAGATTAGCATAAAACTATAGTTTCATGTATGAGTGGTGAATTGATTCAGTCCTTGGACAAAACTATGTCACGTTTCATCAAGAAGAGACTATCAAACCCCACAGATTCAAGAACCACTTCCTTTACCTTCCTTTCCCTGTTTACATTTCTTTGCTTACGGTATTGTGAAAACTTAATCATCTTATTTAATTTTAATCTAGCTATTTAAAATATCTGCATTGGCTCTAGCATTGCCTATCACGATTTTCAAAAGCTTCCGTGGTCTCTCTGATAAGAAAGAACTGCACAAGTCGAGGTATAATGAGGAGATAATAGCGCATCAGTGATTCCAACAGTGGATACATATAAACAGTTGTTACATAGGCACGACAATCAAGGTAATCAAAGGTATTAATTACAAGAGGCAGCTACTACCTCCAGCATGTGGGGAAGCCAGGGAAGATGCTGGAGGGGGCTTTCTGAGCTGGGATTCAAACCTATGGCTGTCAGGCGCTGGCATCTCAGAAGCAGGCTGCTTCAGGAAATGTGCAAGAGGCTAATAGTGGAACCAGTTGTCACTATTGGAATCATTGCTCCTGCCTGATGCAATAGCCATTGCTGGGGTTGCCTGGCCCAAACATCATGCAAACAGGAAGAAAAAGCCGCCCCCCCATCAACAAAGTTGCATATGTCTATGAGGTATAATGTCTTTATTATATATCTGCAACGAGTACCCCACCAGCAAAGTCTACGTTTTGCAGATGTCCAGCCCCAGCAGCACAGAGCAGCGTATAGAGCAGCACACGGTGGAACCGGAGGCTCCAGTCAGTTCCTCGTCCAGTCACGGACTTAGAAGAATCTCTCCTTTCTTGACGCTGGCTACAAGGGAACCGAATCTTGTCTGTTCAGTCACAGAGAGCCTGGTGCTTAGGAGGGGCCCATGTTTGGTTTAATGCTCTATTGTAACCAACTTGAAATACTAAATAGCTCAGAACAAGGACACCCCTACTTTTATTTTGCCCTTCCTTGTGGATCATTTAGTAGGCGTTGGCTGAATGAACCTTTCATGCAGAGACACTCAAGTAGATGGGGCTGGCTCCAGACTCACACGCAGGTTGAAGGAGCTCTGTGTCTGCCTGTTGAGCAAATGCTTGTGTGTGGGGTGAATCTGCTTTGAAACGTGCTTTGGTTTGAATCAGCGAAGTCATGGGTTACAGCTACCCTCTGTTCCTTCGCTGACTGCCATTTTCTATGAAAAAGAACTCAAGAGTTGTACAAGACCAATCGGCTGAGGCCAACCCACGACCTTTTCATAAACGTCTCCAGGGCTACCACAGCTCATCACAGCAGAGAGTTAAATAAAGCTCCTGACACAGAACTTTCTTCTTATTTTGGTGCAAAAAGTTGTATCAGAGGGTGAAAGTGCAGAGAGCCACACATGCTGTCAAATAGAATCCGAGGATGAGAAGTTAATCATTGCTTCACCTTGTAAATGTTTTTGTCGTCCTACCCCTCCACTCTTGAGCAAACTCTCTGTGGGCACGGATTTACTTGGGACAGTAGTTTGGTTTGTGTTTTCAAATAGAGAATCTGATAGTTGAAAGGACCAGTTCATGGATGAGGCAGCACTCCTAAAACTCAGCTTTCCAGAAAGATGTGATTTAAAACCTTGCGCACAGAGGTCTATTATTGCTTAGCAACATTGACTGAGTGATGGTCCGACAGGGATCCTGGAAAATGGGGCATTACTTTAATTTTTTTTTTTTTTTTAAGTTTTAAGTAAGCCACATTTCCCTTTTCTCTGTTATGACTGTAGCTTTTGCTTCTGATTTGTGGCTGGAATGTAGACATATTTTCCAAATGACTGAAAACGCAGTGTGCAGTGGGAGGGCACTGCACTCCCTGGAGAAGCACAGCCTGGAGCTCGCAGAGGCCTGGGGCAGGCGGGCCGGAAGCAAAGCCCATTGGACCTTGCTGGCCCGCGAGCTACGTTCTGTTGACTCAAAGCTTTGCATCTCATCGTGAGGATGTACGGTTTCTTTCTGGACAAAACTATAGGGGTAGTTCTACCCCAGGTTCTGGTGTTAGATGACTTCCCGAGTATATTTTACCTTATTTTTCTTTTCTTTTTTACCTTAATAAAGAGCAAAGGACACAGCCTTGCTCTTTTATAGGTCTGCTTAGGGAACTAAGCAAAAATTAGACCATGTTTAGAAAGTGAACTCTTCAAAACTACCCCTCTCTGACCTTTGATTTTTTTTTTTTTTTAAGGCATAAGAGCTGGGTGTGGTGGAGCATACTTGTAATCCCAGTGCTTGGGAGGCTGAGACAGGAGGATCACAGAATCAAAGCCAGCCTTGGCAACTTAGTGAGACATTCAGCAATTTACTGAGACCCTGTTTCAAAAAAAAAAAAAAAAAAAAAATGAAAGAGGGTCAGGAGTATAGCTCAGAGGTAATTCTACCAAAAGGTACCAAAACAACAACAACAACAAAGACACAGGGAGGTCATTGTATGACTGTGTGACAGTGTGGTGGTTGTTGGATCATGGCGAGACAAGGGCAGGGACTGGCACTAGGAAATGCCTTATATGTATTGCCTATTGTGCAAGAAGTTTCACACTTGAATGGATTAGGTAAACTAAACAACAACAACAGAAAAACAAAACAGCTCAATGTTCTCAGTTTCTTTTGTTTTTAGTTGGAGTCACTGTGTTGGGTTGTGGGTATGTCTAGTTGTTCAGAATAAAGCAGCGTGTCAAGTTTTATAGCTACAGCTATGTTTTTTCCCTCTTTAATCAGCTTCTGTGGATTTTAAATAACAACATTTCAACCTTGTGTTCTTATGTTAGTTTTAGAAGTAATCAGTACTGAGGTTTCCTTCCCAACAGGCGTCCACCACTGAAAAGTTTGCAAAGTTTATTAGAACTCAACTCACGAGGGTCATACAAAGAGAAAATAGTGTTTTATTTTAGATAAGAGCCATGTATTATCATAAGAAGAACATGTCACAGATCGAAGTCAGCATTTTTAATAGCAATAATAAATATGGCGGTGAGTCAGTGTCTAGCACATAATTTAATACTAGCAATTACATTCCCACAAACCTCATACAAACTAGGCTCAGACTTTTAGTTCAAGCATACGCATATGTATCACTAAATGGCTGTTGGTTTTCACATATTTCATCAGAAAAGTATTTTTTTTATTCCACTGCTGTGTGGTGTCAGGTCAAAAGACTTTCTTCAGGGTACATTGTATTCAGGGGAAACCTTAATAAATAGATTTTATGAGAATGTCACAAGGCCAGATGTATTTACAACTCTGAACTGTGACCAAATTAAAGAGCCTGGAACGATCACATAAATGAAAAAAAAATTGATTGTACAATCTTCATGGCTTTCATAAAAGTTCTTTTCACCAAATATTGCCATTTTTATGCCCTTTTTAAATCTGAAGAACTATTGGAAAATGTAAGGGAAAATATAATAATGAATATTCCTAACTGGTCAGTTATATCTTTTGGAATTCAAGATATTATTAAAAAGGGAGGAATGAGGACATGTAATATTGCTTTTTTTAAATATATCTTTTGTTTTGAAATACTTTAAAATTGGCCTGGGGATAAAGTTTTGTGGTAGAGCACTTGCCTTGCATGCATGAGGCCCTGGGTTTGATCCTTAGCACGAAGGAGGAAAGAAAGAAAGAAAGAAAGAAAGAAAGAAAGAAAGAAAGAAAGAAAGAAAGAAAGAAATGTTTTCAGTATGAAGAAACCTTGTTTAACCTTCACACAAATTTCCTAGTTGTTTTTATATCATTTTAATACATTTGCTGTTTTGCTGTCTATCCATCTAGCTATCATCTGTTAGATGATCCATTCTATATTTCTATAGCTTAATGTGATGCTCTGTTATTACAAGTATTTCAGTGTGCATTTTTACTCATCCATAATATAGTATATGTATCTCTTAAAATCAGAAAATTAGTATTGATATGAGATCGCTATATAATTCACCAACCCTATTCACAACCCTATTGTGATGATTTCAACAATATCCTGTAGTAAATGACAAAAGAAGGAGGAAAAAAAAAGTGGAAAACAGCAAAACCAAAAGGAAAACTTCTCTTTCCTTCTTTTCCTTTCTGGTCCAGGAACCAGGTAGGATCAAATTTCATTTAATAGCCATGTCTCTTTATTTTCCATCAATCTGGAGCAGTTCACCTTTCTTTGCTTTTGTTTGTTTGTTTGTTTGTTTGTTTGTTTTGAAGTAGATATTTTAGAAATGTACAAGCAAAGTTTTGTAGAATTTTGCATTTGTAGAATGTCTCTCAGATTGTATTTATCTAATGTTTTCTTGAGCTGTAATTCAAAAATACATTTTTTTGGCACGAACATTATAGAAATAATTTTTTCCAACCTGTATTATATACATATCAGGAAAGAAATAACTTCAGTTTGTGCCTTTACTGCTTATTTTAGCTTAATGTTGACCTGGTTTTCTACTCTATAGTTAATCAATCTTTATTTAGTACTTTTTATTTTGGTTCTCTTATTTTTTATCTTTATTTTAATATACTTTTATTGGTTCATTGTAATTTCACATCATAATTAAGTATTCTGAACTTCCTAATTAATATACCTTTTGTGCAAGGTACTTTGAATGTGAGTATTTTGTTCATTTTCAGTCGCTCACTAGTTTTAGCATCTTTTGCTGATTTTTGTTTGAGCCAGTTATGATGACATACTTGTGTTCATTGAGTCGATTATTGTGCATGCTATAATAAAATACTTGAGATAACAAATTTACAGGGAGAAAAAGGTTATTTTGGCATGTGAATTCAGACCACAGTAGCCTGGCCCCTTTGTTTTTGGGCCTGCGGTGAGACAGAGCATCATGGAGAGAAGCAAATGTGTGAGCAGGCTGCTTTTACCCCAGGGCAACTAGGAAGCAGGGAGAGAGAAGAAGAGAACAGCATCAGCATCCCACAGTCCCCTGGGGAGGGAAGCTCCCATTACCTAACACCTCCTAGGAGGCCTGCCTCTTAAAGGTTCTCACAACTTCCCATAGCGCCTAGGTGAGCACCAAACCTTTAACACATAGGCCAAGATCGGAACTGTAGCAGCTGCCAAATGGTGATTTTCGAATTTTATCATTTTTGTGTGTAATTAGCTATAATTTGATGGAAAGTAGAGTTTTTTGTTTTTCTCTCTTTCTCTCTCTTCTCCCCTCTGTGTCTCCTCTCTTTACTCCGTCCTTCCTTCCTGGTCAATTCAGCTCCGACTCTATCAGTGGATTAATCCATTGTAATGTGATCAGAATCCTTCAGATGGAATCACTTCTCTGTTGCCCCACCTCTGAGCACTGCTGCCCTGGGGACCGAGCCGTCAACCCCTGAGCCTTGGGAGATGTCCCAGATCTCAGCCATCCTACTCTTATTCCTTTTTCATCTTCTTGTTCCCGCTAGGACCTCTAGTATAATGCTGATTAGGGATGGTGAGAGGGCATTATTTCCTTGTTTTTATTTTAAGGAGAAAGATTTGGTTGTACCCTCTTAAATGTTATTTCAAGTTTTATGCAAATATCCATTATCGAGTCATGATTTTCTCTCTCTTTTTTTTAAAATTGACGCATTGTAATCATACATCCTTGTTAGGTACAAGCTGATAAAGGCGTACATACACACATTTCTCATTTAACCCTTCCCCAATTCCTTCCACCACTCCCCGCCCCCCTCCCTCCTTCTCAAGTTCAGTTTAGTGATTGACTTTGATATGACTGTGAAAGTACATCGTGTGCATTAGGGTGTCCCTCCTCCCCCCATCACCTTCCATTAAGTCAACTTCTTTGCTTGTCTAAGGTTTCTCTTTCTTCATCTGGAGTCCCTCTTATGTCTCATTTTCTCCCTAGCTTCCACATATTAGAGAGAACATGTGATTTCTTACTTTTTGTGACTGACTAATCTCACTTAACATAATGTTTTCCAGTTGCATCCATTTCCCTGCAAATAACATGATTTTGTTCTTCTTTATGGCTGAGTAAAATTCCATTGTGTACATATCCCATAGTTTTGTAATCCATTCATCTGTTGATGGACATCTTGGCTGGTTCCATAGTTTGGCTATTGTGAATTTTGCAGCTATAAACATAGATGCACATGCATCGGGTCTGATAGTTTAGTTTCCATTCTTTTGGGTAGATATCCAGAAGTGGTATTGCTGGGTCATATGGTAGGTTCATTGGTTCATTCCCATTTGTCTGAGAATCCTCCATACTGTTTTCCAATTGCACTATTTTTTTTTTTTTGCAATTATGGGGATGGAACTTTGGGGCATTCTACCTCCGAGCTACAGCCCCAGCCCTATTTTTTTTATTCTTTATTTGGAAACAGAGTCTCACTAAGTTGCAGAGGGCCTCACTAAGCAGCTGAGGCTGGCCGTAAACCCGAATCCTCTGGTCTCAGCCTCCCAAATGCTGAGGTTACAAGCTTGTGCCACCACGCCTGGCTGGTTGCACTAATTTGCAATCCCACCAGCAATGTATTAGGTTTCCCACTTCTCCATACCCTAACCAGCATTTGTTGTTTTTGTTCTTGATGATTGCCATTCTGATTGGGATTATGTGAAATCTCAAGACAGCTTTGATTTGCATCTCTCTGATTGCTAATGATGTTGAACATCTCCTCATACATTTATTGGCCATTTGTATTTCTTCTTTTGTGAAGTGTCTATTTAGATCCTTTGCCCATTTGTTTTCTTAGCTGTGAGTTTCTTGAGTTCTCTGTATATTCTAGATATTAGTCCTCTATCAGAAGAGTAGCTGGCAAAAATTTTCTCCACTCTGTGGGCTCTCTGTTGAGGTTCTTGATAGTTTCCTTTGCTGCACAGAAGCTCTTCAGTTTAATGCAATTCCAGGTATTTGATCTTCCTTTGAGTTGCTTGTGCTTTTGGAGTCATGTTGAGAAAGTTTTTACCCGTGCCTATGTGTTGAAGTGTTGGTCCTATGCCCTCTTTGAGTAGCTGCAAGGTCTCTGGCCTGACTTCCAGGTCTTTGATCTATCTTGAGTTGACTCTTGTACAGGGTGAGAAAGTGGGGTTTATTTTCATTTTCCTGCAGATGGCTAACCAGTTTTTCCAACACCACTTGTTGAAGAGGCTATCTTTTTTTCCAGTGTATGTTTTTGGCTCCTTTGTCAAAAATCAGTTGACTGTAAGCCTGTGGGTCTGTTTCTGAGTCTTCTATTCTGTCTGTTTTTGTGCCAACACCATGCTATTTTTATTACTGTGTCTTTGTAGTAGAGTTTGAAGTCAGGTATTATGATGCCTCCTGCATGGTTCTTGTTGCTAAGAACTACTTTGGCTATTCTAGGCTTTTTGTTGTTCCAAATAAATTTAAGGACTGGTTTTTCTATGTCTGTGAGGAGTGACCTTGGGAATTTCATGGATATTGCATTTATTCTATAGATCAGCTTTGGGAGGATGGCCATTTTGATGATCTTTATTCTGCCTATCCAAGAGCATGGAAGATCTTTCCATCTTCTAAGGTCTTCATAGATTTCTTTTTCCAACTTTTTATAGTTTTCCTTATAGAGGTTTTTTACCTCTTTGGTTAGGTTTATCCCTAAGTATTTTACTTTTTGGGGTGCTATTGTGAGTGGAATTGTTTTCTGGATTTCTTTTGTAGTGGATTTATGGTTGGCATACAGGAAAGCTTCTGATTTTTTTAAGATGGATTTTGTATCCAGACACTGCTGAATTTGTTGATCAGTTCTATAAATTTTTTGGTTGACTTTGTTGGGTCTTCTAAGTATAGTATGGACTCTGCAAAAAGGGATAGTTCTTTTTTCCCTATTTTTATCCCTTTGATTTCCTTCTGTTGCCTTATTGCTCTGGCTAGAGTCTCAAGTATTATTTTGAACAGAAGTGGAGATAATGGACATCCTTGTCTTGTTCCTGTTTTTAGTGGGAACTCTTGTAGTTTTTCTCCACTTATTATGATGTTGGCTGTGGGCCTATCGTATATTGCATCTATGATGTTGAGGTATGTTCCTTCTATTCCAATTCTCTGCAGTGCTTTTAGCATGAATGGGTGTTGGATCTTGTCAAATGCTTTTTCAGCATCAATTGAGATAATCATGTGATTTTTGTCTTTGGTTCTGTTTATGTGGTGAATTACATGGATTATTTTTCTTATGTTGAATCAGCCTTGCATCCCTGGGATGAATTGGACTTGGTCATATTGTTTAATTTTCTTGATGTGGCTTTGAATGCGCATTGCTAGTATTTTGTTTAGCAGTTTTGCATCTAAGTTCATCAACGATATAGGCCTATAGTTTTCTTTTCTTGAGCTGTCTTTATTTGGATTTGGTATTAATGTGATGTTGGCTTCATAGATTGTATTTGGGAGGGCCCTGTTTCTTTCTATTTCACGGAATAGTTTGAGGAGTATTGGGATTAGCTCTTCTATAAATGTTTTATAAAATTCACTTGGAAAACTATCTGGCCCTGGGCTTTTGTTTGATGGTAAACTCTTTATTGCTGTTTCTATCTCTTTGATTGCTATGGGTTGATTTAAATTTTCTATATCTTCTTGACTCAATTTAGAAAGGTTATATGTGTCTAGAATTTTGTCAATTTCTTCTAGATTTTCCATTTTGTTGGAGTATAGTTTTTCAAAATAGTTTCTGATAATCCTCTGTGTTTCCACACTGTCAGGGGTAATATCACCTTTTTCATCTCTTATTTTGGTAATTTGGGTTGATTTTATCTTTCTTTTGGTCAGGTTGGCCAATGGTTTATTTCTCTTGTTTATTTTTTTAAGAAACCAGCTTTTGGTTTTGTTGATTTTCTGTATTGTTTTTTCATTCTCTACTTCATTAATTTCTGCTTTGATTTTCCTAATTTCCTGTCTTCTACTGGCTTTGGGGTTAGACTGTTCTTGTTTTTCAAGTGCTTTGAGCTGTGTTATTAGGTTATTTGTTTGGTGAGTTTTCGTTCTTCTTATATGGGCACTCAGTGCTATAAATTTTCCTGTTAGTACTGCCTTCAAGGTGTCCCAGAGGGTTTGATATGTTATGTCTCTGTTTTTGTTAGTTTCTAGGAATTTTTTAATTTCTCCCCTTACTTCTTCTATGACCCATTCCTTGTTCAGCAATGTGGTGTTCAGTCTCCATGTGTTTACATGGTTACTCTGGGTCTTCTTAGAGTTGATTTCTAGTTTTCCATTGTGGTCTGAAAAGATGCAAGGAATTATGTTACATTTTTTTGAATTTTCCAGTGCTTGCTTTGTGGCCCAGAATGTGGTCTGTTTTGAAGAAGGTTCCATGTTTAGCTGAGAAAAATGTGAATTCGGCTGTAGTTGGGTGAAATATTCTGTATGTGCCTAACAGGTCCATTTGATTATGGTATTATTTAGGACTGAGGCATCTTTACTGATCTTTTGTTTAGAAGATCGGTCTAGTGATGTGAGAGGAGTGTTGAAGTCTCCCAGTATTAGTGTATTGGGATCTATGTGTGACTTTATATCATGCAGAGTTTGTTTTATGAAAGTAGCTACACCTATGTTTGGGGCATAGATGTTGATAATTCTTATTTCCACTTGCTTGATTGTTCCTTTTACTAGTAAAAAATGACCTGCCTTGTCTCTTCTGATAAGTTTAGGCTTGAAGTCTAATTTATCTGATATAATGGTTGCTACTCCTGCTTGTCTTTGAGTTCTATTGGCATGGATTATGTTACTCCAGCCCTTCTCCTTTAGTTTGTGTGAATCTTTGCTTGCAAAGTATGTTTCTTACAGGAAGCATATAGATGGATTCTGGGTTTTGATCCATTTTGCTACCCTGTGCCTTATTGGGGAGTTGAGACCATTTATATTCAGTGTGATTATTGTGAAATGATTTTTAATTCCTAACATTTTGAGTTTGACTTCTATTTGTGGTAGTGTTTGTTCTTCATTGCTTAGCTGTTTGCTTCCTGGAAATTATTGTTTCTCTGGTTCTGATGTTAACTTGTTAGTTCTTCTTTGTAGTTAATCTCTTTGAGTATTTTCTCTAGTGCTGGTTTGGAAGACATAAATTCTTTCAGTTTCTGTTGGTCATGGAAGGTTTTTATATCCCTGTCAATTTTGAGAGAGAGAGAGTTTTGTTGAGTAGGAGAATCTTGGCTGCAAATTATTTTCTTTCAGAGTTTGGAATATGTTACTCCAGCCCCTCCTGACTTTCATGACTTGGTTTGGGAGATCTGGAGTGATTCTAATTGGTTTGCCTCTAAATGTCACTTGGTCTTTTACTTTTGTCGCCTTTAGAATTCTTTCCTTAATCTCTGCATTAGTCAGCTTGATTATTATTTGGGGTGGTGAACCTCTTCTTTCATCTTGTCTAGGTGCTTCCTGTACCTGTGTGTCAACTTCTCTTTCTATATTTGGAAAGTTCTCTGATATTAATTCTTTGAAAAGATTGTTTATTCCATTAGTTTCAACTTCTGATCCCTCTTCTATGCCTATTCTTTTTAGGTTAGCTCTTTTAAAATTGGCCCCGATCTCATTGATGTCCAATTCATACTGTTGAATTTTTTTTTCTAGATTATGTACAATGGATTCATTTTTGGAATAGTCATCTATTTTCCATGTGGTCTAATCTACTGTTTATAGTTTGCATTGATTCCTTCACTTCTATTATTGCATCTTTCACATTCTTCCCTTCTCTCAAGGCTTCTCTATGATTCCTGTTCAGGGTGTCAGATTCTTTGCTTATTTGTCCTTTTATTTCTTTCTGACTTTCTCTGCATTCTTTCTGGAAGTTTTGTGTCATTTCTACTATTAAGGATCTGAATTGTTCTTCTGGTAATCTCTGCCATTCAGTGTTGTTGAGTTCTGTTTTTGTGGGATTGTGTTGACTCATTGTTTCTTTGCCATTTTTCCTTCCCATGTTTTCCCTGTTCTTAAATTTATATCTTTGCTGCTCTTGCAAGCTTTCTCTCAATTTATAGGTTTCTTATTTTTATTTTTTTCTCTGTGATTGGTTTCTTGTACTGAGTTGCAATTACTCTAGGACTTCTGCCCACTCTATTGGTGCCTTTGATGTATTTCAGGTGTTGATTTCTAGGTTTGTTTGTTGCTTCTGTTATGGGGATTCATCTCAGAGATGTGGGTATGACAGTTTGTGGTCTCCATGTTTTTAGGCCTTGATGTAGGATGTGTTGAGCTATTCCTTCTATCAGCAGAGGTGAGTTTACCCTTAGGGTTTGGCAGTCATTTATGGTGGTTCAACTCTCTGGTCCAATCTCTGCAGTGGGGGTTTAGAGGTATCCTCTGGTATATATGAGGACAGGTTGTGTTCAGTTGGGTGAGAAGTCGCAGTGGTGAATGCAAGAATAGGGTAAAGTGGAGGGTATGGTCCAGTGGAATAACAGGTTGAGTGTGTTGAGGCGATATATGGTAAGTATTAAAGATAGTTAATATGTTGGAGGATTCTGGTAGTCAATGTAGAGTTTTTAGGTATAGTGGTATGAAATAGTCTTGATGTTAGAAAGGAAAAAAGGAAAAAGAAAAAATAAAATGTGTTGAGGAGAAGAATATAGATGGGAGAGAAGGAGGGAAGCTTGTAAAAGGGATAAAGAAGAGAGTCAAGAAACTGAGCAAAAGATAACAAAGCAACCAATTATCCAAACAAACGTAGATAAATCAAAACAATGCAAAACAAAAACAGAATAACAACAACAAAACACAAAAAACATCAACAACAAGAAACAAATTAAAAAACCCTGCAAGTTTGTAAGAAGAGAGTTGATTTGGCCTCTGCAGTCCTTTTAGGTCTGTGTGAGTATTTTTGGCTTTTAAATATGTGCTCACTGTATTAGTTTTTTGAGCATGTCTCTGGCATTCTTATTTGCTCTGTCAGTGCATGCAGGGAGTTCTGCTGGTGGCTCTCCTGCTGCAAGCTTGTGTCACTGAGCTCTCCACATGGCCTGTCTGTGCCTCTCTCCCTCTGCTGGTGGTGGGAGTGCAGTCTAAATGCCAGGCATTTTCCAGGCTGCCTTTAAGATCTCTGTGCCCTGTGTGCACTGGATCCCTCCCACACTTCTGTTCCTATCCAGTGGCTAGAAGGGTGGGTGACTGAGTCTGTCCTTTGCACAGGGTCCCCCAACCCCCAAGGAGAGTGCAATTTAACTTACAGATCCCTGTTACTCTGGCTCTGGTGGGAGGGGTGAGCTGGGATGTCCTTGCCACAGGCTTAAGCTGGTTTTCCCAGGTATTCCTGATCACTGTTGATCTCATGGGAATATGCCGCCTGATTAGGGTGTGGAGTTCTGGAGTCGCTTACTCCACATCTAGTTGCTGGGTGCACAGGAGGTTGTTAGAGATCTTGGTGCTAATAGACACTGCTCTGGGTGGCTGGCTCAATGGCGGCTGCCGCTTCTAAGTGCCTGCCACTGCCACACACATGGGCTCCTTTGTTCTCCCTGGTCTGCTTTTTGGGTTCTGATCAGCTGCGCTTCAGTTTTCATTACTTTGTTCACTCTTTTGCTGCTTTGCTTTTCTTTCCTTCCATTAAGAAGCTGCTTTTGCGGCAGTTTTGATTCAAGCTTTTCAGTGGAATTGATTGCTGCTGTGGCTCTGAAGGGAGAGGTGAGCTGGGGTGGGCCCGCCGAGGGCTTAAGCTGGTTGTTACAGGTGTTCCGGTCACTGTCTAAGGTGTGGGGATATGCCACCTGATTAGGTTGTGGAGTTCTGAAGTTGCTTACTCCATGTCTGGTCACTGGGTATGCAGGATGTCATTAGATATCTCAGTGTTAGTAGACTCCGCATTTGGCTGCTGGCTCAATGGCGGCCACCACTCCGAGGCGTAGCATAGCTGCCACGCAGAAGGACTTGTTTGCTCTCCTTGGTCGGCTTTCTGGGTTCTGTTCAGCTGCACTTCAGTTTTCCTAGTTTTGTTCACTTTTTTGTTTCTTTTTTTTCTTCCATCAAGAAGTTGCTTTTATGGCAGATTTGATTCAAGCTCACAGAGCCTGAGGAGAGGTGTTTCATTCAGACGCCATCTTGGGCTACTTCCTGGAATTTCTCTTTTATTGCTAGTTTTCTTAGAGTTTTTATCATGAAGAAATGATGCACTTTGTAAAAATGCTTTTCCTGCCACTAGCATCATTACTTTCTCCTTCTGTAGTCTTTTTATATGATAAATGACACTGATTGACTTTCAGACATTGAACCAACCTTGCATTCCCAATACAGATTCTACTTGGTCATGATGTTTTATTGTTTTTATATGTTGTCAAATTTAATTTTGCTGATGTTTTGTTGTGATTTTTTTGTGTCCATGATCATGATGGAATTGTCAGCAATTTTGTTATAATGTCTTGGTTTTGGTCAGTGTGAGGTTGCCTTTTCAAATGAAGTGGAAAATCTTACATTTTCTCTGTTTTTTGAAATAATTGATGTGGAATTGGTATTACTTCTTCCTTAAGTATTTATTGTTACTTAAGTGTTTCACTAGTTAAGCCATCTGGGTCTAGGGTATTTTGATACTTGTTAGCTCTGAACCACATGAAGATCTCAAAGAAGTTTTGAGAGCCCATCACCTTTTTCAACATTCCAACATGTCACTGAGGGATTTTTGCTTGGTTAATCCCGTGGTTCCATATCATGGACTCAGAGCTACTATTTCCATCACTATTACTTGAATTATCTTGCAGCCACTTTCATTGATTACATCCATCTGCTGGGTATAATCAGATTTCTTCTTATTATGTAATACTTTTAAGATTGCTCTACCAATTTGAGAGCTTAGGTAAATCACAATGGTAAGTTAATTACAATAGAAATAGTCGTAAATGCTGCACTTACAATTCATTCCATTATAGTGTGCCTCTTTCTGATTAAAGTACTACCTAATAGGAATTTGCTACTCCTTGCCTGAATTGAATAATGTCTAGATTTTGAGGAAGTTTAAGTATTCAATTATAAAAAGCTATGTCTTTAAATTGGACTTAAACCTGACTTATTGAGACTTACTGTGTATGTATTACTGAATGTAATCACTTTTCCAAAGAAATTGAGCTCTCAGAAGGGATAATTAGGAGAATTAAGTTCACTTGGATGAAATTGAAATGCTGGAGTCTTTAGTGATTGAAAAAACCCTTTAAAATCGATGTATATGTTGTTCTGAAGAGAACTGTGTGGTATGACTGAAGAGGATTCAGTGCTTCTGAAAGGATACACTGCCTTCTTCATTCTCTTAGAGTAAACTAAAAGTTTAGCTCATTCAGTCTCTGTCGGAGGTTTGATTTTGAACAAGTTGCTTGCTCAGTTGCTGAATGCATGGCACTTCTCTTTCTTACACTTTTTTTTTTCTTTCTTCAGTGTTGGAGGAAAAGAATGATCTAATATTTACTTTATGGCTTGCTCTGAAAATGTTACTTTTTTTCTGTTCTTTTTTAACTAAGAGTGAGGTAGGTTAAAGTTTGGGTGAATATACAACAGTGACATAATAATTATATGAAATCAGAACTGCCAGGCAATAATCCTTGCTTCAGAAACTCCACAAAATCCTTGATTTGAAGGTTGTGAACAAATTTCAGTCATCAGCATGATTTTTTTCATTATAAGCCTTGGCAACATAGGTTGGTGGACAATAAATAAGCTTGGGATTAAATGGACTAATAAAAGTAAATAAGGTTGGGATTAAATGGACTAATAAAAGTAGTTGGTTCTGATGAAATGAGGTATGAGGGTATGAATTTTGACATTTTTGACCTTGTCTTTGTTTAATCAGTTCATCAAAGTGATATAATCATGCTTTTCTTAAGTTCTCAACTGCATATTAAATGAAATTAATGAGTATTACTCTGTGTGTGAGTGAGTGTGTGTGTGTATGTGTGTGTGTGTGTGTGTGTGTGTGTGTGTGTGTGTGGTACTGGGGATTGAACCCCAGGGGAATTCTATCTCTAAGGTACATGCCCATTCCTATATTATTTTATTTTTTTTTATCTTGAAAAAGGGTCTCAATAAGTTGCTAAGAGCCTCACAAAGTTTCTGAGACTGGTTTCAAACCTGTGACCTTCCTGTCTCAGCCTCCCAAGTACTGGGATTACAGGATACACACCACAATGCCCAGTTTGAGCATTATACTTAACATAACAATCATATTTAACAAACTGTTTTGACAAAGGCCAAGTATTATCTGGATGACCAGGTCTTATTATAAATAAGTCTGTGACCATGTGAATAAAGGAAGAAAATGATAATGTGGACAATTCTAAATAGCTTTCAGTGGGATGAGCTGAACTTCTTGGGGTCCATCTCTATAGCGAGAGGGTTGGAGAATCGGAAGGGATTGTGAATTTCAGTACCTGAGTGATAAGCATTCCGTATCTCCTGTCCATCAGCCTGGATCTGCAGTCCCAGTGTAGTAGAAAGACAAGAAGACCTACTTCCTTTATAATTTCTAGCCAAATGGGAAAAGGTATCTTGTGTCTTTCCCCAGGGCTCCTTAACATGCCTTGATCTCTGACCTTTTTATTATGTTGAGTGTCCTAGCTTTGCCTTACAAATATGCTTGCTTTGGCCACATCCTGAGGAAAAAAAACAAATGAGAGCAAGGGGAATGTACTGCAGAATACAATATGTTGCAAAAATATTTAACCCTGCTGTGATAGTGATGAGTTATTGAAGGATATGATATCACTTCTGAGCATCCAAAAATAAATAGGAGAAGATGGGGTAAGGAAGGTGTTTCCACTTGGGCAAGCCTTTTGAACCGCTGGTCTCAATTTCCTTAAGTGCTTTCTGAAGTCTTTGAATTTCCTGATCACTGTGGTCCCCTGTGATCTGAGCATGCTGTGATTTGGGGCTTTAATGTCACACAGAGCTTTAAGAGGCCACGAGGGTTTGAGACGAGACACATGTGGATGTAACTTGGTGGCCAGGAATAAGATTGAATACCAAAAGGGAAATGTAGGGTGCACCGGAGGCCTGGGTTTGTGGCTACTTTGGCTGGTCAGTCAAAGAGGAAATTCTTGCAGGGTAGGACTTTTCTTTACTCAGACCACAGTAGGATATCTTAAGAATGCAATCATGTTTGGAAGATTTATTTTCTGGTGAAGAGAGAAGATGAGTACATGTGTATGACTCCAAAGGAAACATGAAAGGAAAAAATTACTAAAGGTCAAGTCACCTTCCCATTATATTATTAGAAGGGTAGAATGGGGAAGGAATTCCAGCTGTATTTTAGGAGGAAAATGAACCCACGAAGCTGCATTCCTGGATTCAGAGTGTATAAACGTAATGTAGAAGGGCAGTGTTTTTGGTACTCTTCAGAGTGTTACAGGGTCCTGGCTGGAGGTCAGTCTTGATCATAGCTAATTTAGACATCTGAGGCTCTCTGGGAGCCTGGTAGAAACTGCTTGCCAGGTGCTCCTTTGTAATAGGAATTTAGGATTCTTCTTGGAAAGAACCTATCCTAAGGGAAGACGTGAGCCAGAGGAGTTGATCCAACCGTATCGTCAATCGTCAGAAGGGTGGAGTTCTTTTTTTGTTGGTCGTGGTTCTTGTTTCAGAGATATATTCCTAAATGCAGAATAAAAATATATATTTTTAACTAAATTGTTTATGTTATGAATGTTCATTGCAGCATTTAGTGGATTGTATCAGATGAAATGTTACACTAATGGGAAGGGATATCTTCTCCCTCCACTAGCTTTATTGTTTTTTGGGTCTTTTTTTGTCTTTTTGGAACTGGAGATCGAACCCAGAGTGCCACACTTGCAACCCAAGCACTTTGTCACTGAGTTATATCCCAGCCCCTCCCTGCATTAGCTTTCAATAGAGCATGACTCCTGTCTGCGATGGCCTCAGTGGGTGGCAGGTGGCCAGTATGGCATCCTAGAGGAGGTGCCTCTGGGAGATGGGGTCCACAGGACAGGAGTGTCCCTCCAGATGGCTGACAAGCAAGACTGGTGTCCACAGGATAGCTGGCCTGGGGACTGTGGATTCAGAGAGTGCCTCAAACTTAGGGACCAACAAAAATGTCCAGCTAGAAAAGCAAAGAAAAAGACAAAGAAATTATAAACAGGGAAAACATAGGCAAAAAAGATGGAAAAAAGTATTAACAAATGACAAAGGCATATGCAATGAGAGTTAAGGACATGAGAAAACAGGGTCATTAAACAATAATAAAATCATCTTATAGTATGTTGAAAGAAAGAGATGAAGCCAGGCATGGTGGCACTTGCCTGTAATCCTAGTACTTGGGAGGCTGAGACAGGAGGAATGCAGGTTCCCGGCTATCCTCAGCAACTTAGAGAGACCCTCCACAACTTAGTGAGATCTTGTCTCAGAATAATAAGTAAAAGAGGGCTAAGGATGGAGCTTGGAGGTAGAATGCCCCTTGTTCAATCCCCAGAACAACCAAAAAAAAAAAAAAAAAGAGTCAAGGACAATTGTGAGATTAGGAATGAAGACTATTGATCGTGGCACTTAAAGACAAATATTATTTTATGCATTTATTATAAGCATACGTGTTTTAAGAAAGAGAATTATATTGAACTCACAGAAAAGGCAGCAGTTGCTGAGAAACTCGTAAGTGTCTGTGCTAAGAGTTTGGACTATGTCACTTCACGTAACCCTTTCACCAAACTATTTGCTCTGAGTACAGCTACAAAAGGTCAAAGCTGGGTTTGAACCCAAGTTATTCTGACCCTGAAGCCAGCAATTCCCTCCTCCATTCTTGGAGAAAGAATGTGGGCTTATGTTGAGATTTCAGTCAAAGGCTAAAGATAAAAGTGTTCTAACAGCAGGCATCTTCGTTCAGGAAATGAGCAGCACGATCCTGTGGTTAAAAAGGGGGAAATGGTCCTGGCTCTGATGTTCTTGTTTCTGAGTTTAGAAGGACTTTTGAGGCTTTTCTAAACAATCTTTTGGCTGCTGTTTTTGTTGACATGTGGGAGAAAGGTGAAAGAACCAACAAAATGAAGCTGAGAGTTTTCACGAAATGTACTTTCAAAAAGGAAAGGGGATTGGAAGCTAGAGGGTAACAGTGCCATCAAATGCTGTTGCCTGATTTCCCTGGGGATCTGGCTCTACAGACAGTTAGGGACTTTAATATGAAAATGGGCTTTCTGGGAGCTCTGGGCCAGCAGAAAGGACTGAGTGGGTATTTGATTGTATATAAAAAAAAAAGCTTTTGTTGAGTCATGTCATGAAGTAATGATGTGCCTAATTATCTGACCAAAAACATAAGACCTTCCAAATCACGTAATCATGTCTACCACAATGAGGTAAACACTGATAATTTGATTCTAAAATTTATATTGTAATGCCAAGTGCTAAGAAGAGTTAAAAATTTCAGAAAGAAAGAAAAAAAATGGTAACTTGATTCTAAGATTTATATCGTAATGCAAAGTGCTAAGAAGAGTTAAAAATATGAAAGAGAAAGAAAAATGGTGGAGACTGACTCTATGAGGTAATTAAGACTTTGTGAAAATGGTACTAGGATGGACTAACAAGCCGATGGAACAGGAGAACAGGAGAACGGATGGAAGCTGACTTCCCTGGATACCTGGCAAGGCTGGCAGGGCGGAATGGGGGAGGGCAGTCTTTTCATTCAGTGGGGTTGGGTGTGTTAATGGGACCCATTTTTCCCAGATGGGAAAACACTCAACGCATGCATTGGACGATGTCCAAAAATCGATTCCAGCTCAATTACTGCCTAAAAATAAGTTAAAACAACAAAGTTTCCATATGACAAAAGAGATGTCTTCACTATCTTAGATTAAGCAAAATTGTCTTAAACAGGGCACAAATGCACTAATTATAAAGGAAAAGAGTGGTAAATCACGCAACAATAAGTTAGGAGTGTTGTTCATTAAAAGATAACCAATAAGAAGTGAACAGGCAAGCTCAGAGTGGAAGAAAATACTTTCTCTACATTTGGCAAAACTTGTGATACAGAAAAAGGGATAAAGGGTAAGATACTTGATATATATAAATATATATTTGATATATAAATATATATGTACTTGGTAAATAAATACATACTTGATATATAAATATATATTTTATATATATATATGACAAATAACACACAAAGGACTCTCATGAATTGATAAAGAAAATCAGACAATTGAGTAGGAAAATGTGCAAGGGTCTGTGCAAGGGCTTCCTAAGAAGATCTCCCTTTGATTAAGGAATGTGTGCGTGTGGGTCACTATGACTGTGAACTACATTATGATGAGAGACTACAATGCACCAAAGAAAGCACACACAAAGAAGAGACGGAAAGAATTTGGAAAGATGTTCTTCATTAGTAAACAGGGAAATGCAAATTACAGTCACAAGGAGATATTTCTAACATCAGCTAGAATGGAGAGAAAACAAACCTAAACCCATCCACGCCCAGTGTTGATGAGGGTGTGTTGTAAGCACCAGGAAGCCTTAGTTGTTGCTGGTAATGGAGCCTTTTAGGAAAACTAGTTGGCTGTATCTATTAAAACTCTGACCTAACAATCAATTTTCTTGCTAGATCTCTCCCTTTCTCTCTCTCTCTCTTTCTCTCTCTCTCTCTCTCTCTCTCTCTCTCTCTCTCTCTCTCTCTCTCTCTCTCTCTCTCTCTCTCCCCCTCCCTCCCTCCCTCTTCACCACTCTCTATCCCCTTTCCCATTTTATCTCTTTGTCAAAGGACAAGTTTAAGATCTTCCATAGAAATATTATTCAAAGCAAAAAACATAGAAACGATCCAAGTGTCCAGAATGGAACAGTAAATAACAGTAGGTCGATGAAGTGGAATAGTATACAGCATTGAAAGTAAATATTACTGCTGTAGGTCTGAACATGAATAACACCACAAAACAATGTAGATTTAAGAAAAAAACAAAAAAAACAGTGATTCTAGCTGGGCATGGTGGCGCATGCTTGTAATCCCAGCATTTGGGAGGCTGAGACCGGAAGATCGGGGTTCGCGGCCTGCCTCAGCTACCTAGTGAGGCATTCTGCAACTTAGTAAGACTGTATCTCAAAATAAAGAATAAAAAATAGGGCTGGGGGTGTAGCTCAGAGGTAGAATGCCCCTGAGTACAATCCCCAGTACCGGAAAAAAAAGTGATTCTCAAGAGACTACATGAAGGGATGCCCTCACATACAGTTCAGTGTCAGCCACTACTAATTTGTGCTATTAGAAGTCAGGACAGCAGTTACCTTTTGGAGACGGATAGGGTGGTTATTAGAAAGAGTTGGGGCTTCTAGGCTGCTGGAAACGTCTTGACTTGGTGGGTAATGACTTCGGTCATTATGATATTCATCAATATTTATACTAGGATTCTTGTACACTTGCTATATTTAGTAAAATATTTAATTTTCAAAGGGTCATAATAAGTAACTCTATCACCATCACAACTCCCTATGCTTGTAGAAGAAGAAGAAAGAGTCAAAATGACAGAGCAGTAAGTATTCTGTTGCTGCCTAAGTACTCAGGAATCACCTCCCAGTAAAGGTTAAAGTGAAAGGACTCAGAAAGCAGGGGAAGAGTGGTCCTAACGCAGGAGGAATGGAGTCTCGATGTTTCCATTCTGATGATAAAGTAGGGAAAGAGCGAATGCTTAAAGTACATTGAGAGTAGCTAAGAAGATCGACATGGTGTTCGTTCTTTCACCATGGCCGTGCATGCGCCAAGCCAGCAGAGGGGATGGTGCTGTCTCGGAGCAGCTCTTTGACCTTGGCTGACCCTGGTTATCATTTATGAAGCTATTAGTCCAGTTTGCTCCTGGAACTTCCCATTTCCTTCAGAACCCTGACCATTTAGGGTCCACTGGTACTGGTCTCTACTGGCTAGTTGGCAAATTTGTGAACCCACAAATCATACAACAGAAATAGTATGGTTTTTTTTTTTTTTTTTTTCAGTACTGGGGACTGAACCCAGGGGCATTCTACCTCTGAGCTCCACCCCCAGCCCTATTTTATTTTTTATTCAGAAACAGGGTCTCACTAAGTTGCAGAGGGCCTCACTAAGTAGCTGAGGCTGGCCGTGAACCTTCGATCCTCCTGTCTCAGCCTCCCAAGTACTGGGATTACAAGCGTGCACCACCACGCCGGGCTTCTCACTAGGTTGCTGAGGGCCTTACTAAGTTGCTGGGGCTGGCTTTGAACCTGCAATCCTCCTGTCTCAGCCTCCCAAGTACTGGGATGACAAGCCTGAGCCACCATGCCCAGCTAGGAATAGTATCTTCAGAGCCTAGTAGCGATGTTTAGTTCCCCTGATTGACTTGTACAAACTGGCAGCAGGGAAATGGTTGACCGAAGTGAAAAGGGTTTCAGAAACAGGAAGAGGAAGATCAAGCGATGGGAAGAGTGATGGGAGGAAGCAGAAGCAACGCATGCTGTAGTGTGGAGCCTCATTCCGGATGGCAAGAGCGTGCAGCCCAGAGGCGGGAGGAGGCTGCAGTTACAGTAAGAACGATTATGAGCACCAGGCCCGGGTGTTAGCAAGAAGCACTGGTCCTGGCCTCGGCAACTTAGCAAGACTCTCATAACCTAGTGAGACTCTGCTTCCAAATAAAAAATAAAATTGGGCTGGGGGTGTAGCTTGGAGTTAGAATGCCTCTGGATTCCATCCTCAGTACCAAAAACAAAACAAAACAAAAGAAGGAAGAGTTTTCCCAAACACCCACTTTGACAAAGTGGGGTGCAAATTTAGAGCATTGAGCGTGGCTTTCTTGTAGCCATTTGTCTGAACAGTTGCATACTCCATTGGGGCCAGTACAGTTCTGAGCGACAGCCCCCTCGGAACCCACGGAAGCGGGAAATGTCCCGAATCCCTATTGATGGCACCTGTCACGGGCAGCCACCCACGTGGGCAGCTGTGGCCTTCCAGCCTGACGTGGAAACATTCTGGTGGGAGACCAGCGTGGGCCAGTTCAGCCAATGTGCCGAGCGCTGGGCGGGCTGGTTAGGTCTCGTGAAGGAGACTGGGCTCTTGTCATCTGCACAGACAACTGGGCAGTCGGCCAGGGACTAACTTTGTGGCAAGGATACGTGGGAGGACCTGTGGAAATGGGGCCCCCAGGAAGGAGCTACTACACATTGTGTTCCAGGGCACAGGCCGTGGCGGACCCCTAGTAATGATACCGCCAATGCTTGAGCAAAAGTGTGGGCTCTCACACTGCCCCCAGAACCCTTATCGGTAAAAGATGCGGTATGGTGCTGTTTGGGGTATGCAGAACACTACCATCAGAGACGTAGGGTTCCAGCAACCAAGGCTGTTTCCCCCGGGTACTCAACCTTCCAGCAAAGGCGGTTGACTAGGCTGGCCCACGGCCGATGCATCAGAGGCTCTGGTATATGCCGGTGGCCATGGCTACAGCCATCGGTTTGGGTTTTGCCCAGCCTGTAGTGCCGCCGGCTGACCAGCCATGGGCTGTAGCTGCCGATGAACACTTGTCGGGGTCCTCTCGTTGGCCCTTGGAAGCAGCAAGTGACAGAGGTACTCATTTTGCAGTCCAGCAGGTCCAGACCTGGGCTAAGGACATGACACACATGGGAACTGCATGTTCCCTACTGGCCCCAAGCAGCCAGAGTGATCGAATGCTTTTAGAGACTCCAGAAATAGGGGCTGAAGGCCTTGGCCCCCCACTGGGAGAGGCGGCAGCACAAGTGCCTTTGGCAGTGCAACTTTTTAAATTTCATTTATTTAATTTTGCTGTATGGAGGATTGAACCCAGGAACATTCTACCCCCGAGTTACACCCCTAGTCCTATTTTTTATTCTTTTTTTTTTTTTGTGGTACTGGGGATGAAACCCAGGGACGTTCTATCTTCAAGCTACATTGCCAGCCCTAATTTTTTTATTCTTTATTTTGAAACAGGGTCTCACTAAGTTGTGGAGAACCTCACTAAGTAGCTGAGGCTGGCCGTGAACTCGGATCCTCCGGTCTCAGCCTCCCAAGTACTGGGATTACAAGTGTGTGACACCACGCCCAGCTCTATTTTTTATTTTTTATTTTGAAACAGGGTCTCACTAGGTTTTGGAGTGCCTCACTAGGTAGCTGAGGCTGGCTGCAAACCCGGATCCTCTGGTCTCAGCCTCCCAAATGCTGGGATTACAAGCGTGTGCCACCACGCCCGGCTGCAGTGCAGCTTTTACGTGAGCCACCTCGCTGAACTGGGCAGGCCCCCTTAGATAAGGTAACAGCAGGAATGCCCTGTGCTTTGGATGCCCCATGTAATAAAGGACTTGCTGCCTCAAGGCTGTAGTAAGAACATGCCTCCCTTGTTGGGATATGCTATTGAAAACGGATGGGGCTGGTTAAGGGGGGCATGCAGGTCTTGTAAGCATGGCACCTTTTTGTATAGAGCAGGTGAGCAGGTCTAGGACCAATCGAGACTTTGGATGGTTTCCTCAAGATCTATGTCAGAATGCTACTCAGTTACTGTATGCCAAGCAGTGGTGGAATGGGTAGAAACTAACAAGGACCAAGCCCACTGATTTCCCCCAGATGGCTCTCTCTGGGTGTGGAGACATCATCACTGGCTGCACCTCCTTGGGAAAGGCCATACACAAGGGGACGGACACTCCTGACTCCTCCCCATAAGCCTAACAATGGGACCCTGTATATCACCGCTGGCACGGTGTGTGCAGGGCCATGTGCTGGCTTTACCCTTCAGCCTTTGTTGTTCCAGGAGGTAGTACTACAGATGTTGAGCTACAGGTAGAGGCCTTAGCTCAATATGTCGCCACAGCTTTTAATACATCCCTTTGGGCTCTTCCCCTTTGGATGGACCACATGACCCAGGTGTGGAAGGTGGTTTTGCAGGATAGAATGGCATTAGATAAGCTCACCGCTACCCAGGGTGGAACGCGTGCTTTTCTCCTTGTAGGATGCTGTATATACACTGCAGACCAGCAGCAGCAGAGACAGCAAGCCTTAGCGGAGATGGATATTCAAGCCTTACAGGAGGCCCCTCTTACAACCTGTGGAACCCACTGGGCTCCTCCTGGAGATGGGTGTTGACTACCCTCGTCTGTGTGTCTGGAGATCTAATAGTCAACTGTTGTGCCCTCTATTGCAGCTGCGGTCTTTGGGCCCAATGCAATTCTCTCTGGATCAAGTCATGCACCGCTATCCCGTAGGGTGCAGAGCCCAGAGTAAGTACAGGCCAGTGATGAGGACATGACTCAGCTTTCCCTGTGCAGCTGCAAATGTGTCTATAGTTATGTAAGAGTGGCTAGGGAATATGCAACACACATGCGCACATCATACTGATGTGATGGGTGCCATTTTGCCCAGAACCCTATATGAGGGATGGGTCTATAAAATACAGCTGCTGCTGTTCTCCTGATGGCGACTCTGTGTGCTTTCTTCTGGTTGAGGATCTCATCCCCGGAACGTCCTCTGCAACCACAGCTGCAACCTAATCCTCATCACAGGACTGTTTTGAAGAGCCATAAAGGTATCAAGAAGGAATATTCCCTCATTGGGAGGGGTAGGGAGCATCAGACTCAGCAACATTCTGTCTAAATGTGCCAGAGCAAATGATTTGGGAGAAAAATATATACATTTTGTTTGTAAGGCATCTATTTCTTTTTCTTTTGTTTTCTTTCTTTTTCTTATTTTGGTGGTACTGGGGATTGAACCCAGAGGCATTCTACCTTTGAGCTATACCCCAAGTCCTTTTTTTTTTGTTGTTAGGTACTGAGGATTGAACTCAGGGGCATTCTACCTCCGAGTTACACCCCCAGTCCTATTTTTTTATATTCTTTATTTTGAAACAGGGTCTCACTGTGTTGCAGAGGGCCTCACTAGGTAGCTGAGGCTGGCCGCGAACCCGGGTCCTCCGGTCTCAGCCTCCCGAATGCTGGGATTACAAGCATGCGCCACCACGCCCGGCTAATTTTCTATTTTTGAAACAGGGTCTCTCTAGGTTGCTGAGAGCCTTGCTACATTGCGGGGTCTGCCCTCAAACCCGTGATCCTCCTGTCTCAGTCTCTTCCAGCTACTGGGATTACAGGCATGCACCACGCTTGGCTAAGAGTGTATTTCTTTCAAGGTAGAAAAAGAGATAAGAAAGTGGAATGCTTTCTGGGCAGCAGAAATACTAAAAAAAAAAAAAAATGAAAACAGATAAGGAGAAAACGGTAAAAGAGGTAAATTTCACATTTGCGTAGCACATTTCCACAGAGAATGCCCTGTGGCCTCTGGGCTCGCTGCCCCTCACCCCACGAAGGCTGGCTTTATAAGCGTTTCTGTCTCCAGAAGGGCTGAAGCAGCAGGAAATGCTGTCGGGCATTGGTCCGCGGCCCGACTGCTCGACCCTGAGTAATAGTTCCCCTGTATCCCAGCCTTGTTACCTTGGGCGACATATTTAACCTCTCTGTGCCTCAGCTGTAAAACAGAGGTGATAGAACTTACCTCGGGGCTTTGTGAGGATTAAATGCAATTTAATTAAGATGCCAATCTGTATGAGCCGTGGTGATACGAAGCGAAGCAGTACTGCTCATTAGTGGCACAGCTCAGACTCAAGTCCAGTTTTTCTGCCTCTAAATCCAGTCCCCTTTCCCAGACTCTTTTTTTTTTTTTTTTTGCCTCTTCTCGAATGTGAGTTAGAGTCTGGATCTCTGGCCCAAAGCTGAGGTCTTGTGAGTTAGGACTGGTGTAAAGATGAAGCGTGGTCCAGCTCTGCCAAGTCAGCTGATCTGGGCTAGCTAGAGACAGTCCACAGACCTATTGACCAACGGGGCAGACAGAGAGGAAGAATCTTGGAAATGTCTTCCTGTAAGGAGGGTCAGGTAGGGGAGCAATGGTGGGTCTCGGAATAAGAACAAGAGAAATCCCCGAGGCAGCATCGTAGATCCTTTACTACTGTAACTCTCTGGCAGTGGAGACCCAACTGTAAATGTTTATGGAACAATAATCTCCTTGGCCTCCACCTCTGCCAGTCGGGAGCACTTAACACCTACCTCCAGGTCCAATCTTATCTCCACTTTCTTTGCCAACTTTGGCACTTGCTGGAGGAGAGATTCTGGGAGTCCAGTCGTAACGGGTCACCCAGCCTCAATAGCAAGTCATGCTTGTAGGCAGACAGAGTCTGATGCTGTGCTTTGTCTTCCTAAACAAACCCTGCAATGCCTGAGTTGCTTGGGATTCCATGACTTCCTAATGAGGGGGGTGGAGTGGATGCCACGCCTGGACTCTGGTCACTGAGGCTGTGTCATCACGTGAAACTGCTCTGGGTGGAGAACTCTGCACCTCTCCCACCCTGAAGCTCTGACTCTGGCCACGACTGGCCTGTTGCCTTCTTCTTGGAATTGTGTGTTTATGCTAACCTATTGGTCTACTTAGTCTCTCGGGCCTGGCCTTCTTAATGAGGCCATTTCTGCCACAGATTAAACATCTTTTTAGTTACAACATACATGATGTTGCCAATTACTGAACATCTCTCTGTGTTATGCTCAGTACTTTATACCAGTGTTTCTATTTAGCCTTCCTGACAAACTGCGATGTAGGCGATACAGTTATAGTTAGGCTTAGTCTTCAGATGAGAACTAAATGCCGATCATAAGAAGTTCAAAATATTGCCCAGGGTCACACTGCTGGTAAGGAGGAAATTTGGGTTTCAAACGGGTAAGTCCAAAACTTGAGATCTTAAACTCTGATGTTAAAGAAATAATAAAAGACAGCATATGAAGCATTTTGGAAGAAAGCTGCTCTGTAAAAGCAAACCATTATTATTTCGTTTGATTTTCCATCTTTATGCTCTTCAGTTCTACGAGAAATGCCAATGAGATGACTTTTACTTTATTTTTATTTTGGAGATTATCCTGTGTCTGAGAGGAAGCTGAAGATAAAAGCAGAGAAGAACACACACACACACACACACACACACACACACACACACACACACACCCTTCTTAGGGAAATATTTCGGAGTCAGCTCACTGGATACTAAATGAATAATTATTCTGGATATCGGTTGATTGGGCCTCCCAAATCAATACTGAGACGTAGAGATTGCAAGCAATGCTGAGAACCGTGGAGGTGGGCATCATGAATGGTGCATTATTAACAATCACTTATATCCTCTTGGTTCAATTTAGGTATGTTGTATGTGTCTAGAAATCTGTCAATTTCTTCCATGTTTTCCAGTTTATTAGAGGATAAATTTTCAAAATAGTTTCTGATGATCCTCTGGATTTTCCTATTGTCTGCAGGGATGTCTCCTTTTTCAGTTCTTATTTTAGTAATTTGGTTTGATCCTTTCTTTTGGTTAGGTTGGCTAGGGGTTTATCGATCTTGTTTATCTTTCAAAGAACCAGCTTTTTGTTTTGTTGACCTTTTGCATTTTTTTGTTCTCGATTTCATTGATTTCTATTCTGATTTTAGTTATATCCTGCCTTCTACTGGCTTTGAGATTAGTCTGTTCCTGTTTTATAAATGAAAGAGAAACTCTTCTGTCATTAGGTACTGGATGGGTGGTAATGTTCAAATGCCTTATGCATCTTTTATGAACTTGTTAAATTTATTCAAGGGAGATGCTTAAAGCAGAAAAACTTGAACAAGTGCTATGATTTCATTGGTTCAGAGCAAAAAAACAAAACAAAACAAAGCAAAACAAACAAACAAACAAAAAAACCAACAAAATGTGTTCTTACCTTTCCATGCTTTGCTTTTTAAAATTCTTGAGCCCTTTTGCAAAATTGATAAAAATCTACACTCTCTTTACAAGACAAAAATCTGTATTCTCACATATTTTATTACACAATTTTATGCACTTCCCTGAAGCTCATTTGTGGACCCCAGACTATGAATTTAGAATACTTGGGTTTTGAAGAGCTTTTGAGTTGAGGAGTGTTTGTTTGTGGGATTCAGTCCTAAGGCTTGTCCCTCACCAGATGCTCTAAATAGCCATGGTGTCAGTGACTTAATGACTCACGCTTCTCTGGAAATGGAATGGCTGATTCTGTCTCAGAATCCAAGAGACAAGTATAAATCTCATACTTATCCTGTTCTCATTCACTTTTTGTGTAGATAATGGTTCCCTCCCACCCCTGCCCCCCAAAAAAAATCTGTTGAGGGATTCTGAGATGGGCAAACGTTTTTTAAAATCTGTCATGGTGGCTGTCTTTTTGATTGGACTCTAGTGTTTCCTTAAGCCACAGTTTATTCTAGGTAGTGCCTTGGAGACCTTTTCACACATCACGCAGACTTGGGTTCCTATTTCTGGTGGAGTTAGCACCATTGATAGACAGAGCAGGAAAGAGGAACAGCACAGACTTATGGAATCAGCCAGTTGTCTCTGCCATTTTTACATTGAGCTAAGACTCTGGGAACCTCTTCAAAGTCATGCTGTAGAATATTCATTGAGCAATTATGCTTATACTATTCTAGTGTCATAAATTCTTCCTATCTACTTTCCCTTCCGTTTTAAGTAAAGAAATGAAGGCATGAGCCCTCTGGCACCCACAGATATCAAAGCTGTCTTTAGTCCTTTCTCAGCCTTAGGTCAGTTGACGCTTTAGACCCCTCTTTGGCTTTACTCTTCGTAGCCACATAGAATTCACATATAAGTAAAGTTTTGTTCATAGAAGGCTGAGAGGCCGGCTTTGAAATGAGTCTGCACTGGAGTAAGCACTGTGAGGAAGCCAGAACAACACCACTATTTCCTGTCATTTACGGGCTTATCTGTGATAAAATGATAAAGTTGAGATGCATTTGTTAGGTGAGAGTTACATTTGCAGACCCGGAAAGCAAAAGTAACTTATTTAAAATAATGGTTTAAGTCAGCTTAGACTTTGTCTGCCACACAGACATGGGGGTCCTGGGTATGGGTAACAGCTGTTAGGATATGATGAACATATCATATCCTGGAGTCTAGAATGAGGAACGCAAAGCAGTGATTTATAAGAAAACAGATTTGTCTGTCTCGAAATACATTCAGATATGAAATAAAAAACCCCAACCCAGTGAGTTAAAGGGGGAAAACAGAATAGATTTATTTCTTAGGTTAGAGAATAACCACTGGTTGGGTTAAGGAAACTTTTCCATCCATCCCTGTCAATGGATCTGACACCAGCACTCCTGTTCTTCAACTCCCAGTCCTCTCTTGAGAAGGTATTGCCTGAGAGCTGAACTGGGTCACAGAGGATGTAACTGGCACCTGACTGTTGATAGCTAATACTGTTTTTTAAAGAGGATGGTACATATTGTACATACATATAATCTCTCTGTATGTAACAAGTAACTTGCTGATAACGCCTTAGGAAGGCGTTCTGTATCAGATGGATCCGCGCTTGGCTGCAGTACTTTCCGGAATGGCCTAAGCCAAGGTGCATTACTAAATCTGCAGACATGAAAGGTCAGCCTGGTCATGCACTGGGACAAGCAGATCCTCTGAACACGCAACTTTAATTTGTCAGGATTTCAGGATAGCGCACTTTCATTGGTAGTGATTATTTTATTGATTTTTCTAACAATTCAGTGAAATAGCCTGTGTTTTTCTGTATTTTTTTTTTTTTTAAACTGGGAGAGTTTGCAGAGTTTAGAATGTTTTACTCTCGTTTGGACCATTATATAATTGCTATGTTGAATGGTGATTGGCCACATATGACTTCCCAAACTGACCCTCATGCAGCCTGTCTTCTCCCAGCCCTGCTGAACCTTGAAGGATGGACCAGTGCCGCTGAAAGAGAAGCCTCAGGGTTAGCTAACCGGGCATTTGCAGGGTGCATGCGCTGAACACCCACATACACACCTACAGCGAGCCTCTTTGAGTTAATTTATTGCTTTTCCAAACAATGCAACCACTGCTTTAACAGGTAGAACTGGGATATGAACCCAGACTTGCCTGACTTTGGCAGACTAAATACATAAGCTCTATGAATTACACAGGGTTGGGTCAGAGACCCAGCTTGTTACCAGCTAATTCTATCAGTTTTGTCGAGTTATTTGACCCTTCTGAAGCAGGTTCTTTTTCCTTAAACTTATTGGCAATAGTAACTCAAAAGTTTGCTGTTAGAATAAAAGATGATCGGTTGCCTAAAGCGTTCCATACAGCACCTGGTATGTAACTTACACCTATTGATAGCGAATATTGTTGTTTAAAGAAGACTGTGTGATTGTAGTTACTAATTCTGAGAGCTTTTATTCTTTGCTTCCCTATCCTTACCACGGAACAAAATCTTTAAACTCTGTGACTAATATCTTCTGTTATATCAGACCTTAATAATTTTTAGTGGTTTTGAATGGTTAAGACGTATAAGTCAGTAAGAAAATAGGCATTAAAAAGACAAAAAAAAAAAGAGGAGGAAGAAATGAAATGAATAAGACTAAGAAAAGTCTCTGTCTTCTTGTTTCCAAACTTTATGTTGAATGAAGCATAAAGTTTTAGGAATAATTGGGAAATAATGAAAAGTAAGTTTGAGAGCTGTTGAATGTCACACTTAGGGGTAACAGTTTTCAGGATCTGCCGGGCACCACACACTCCTCTGGAATGGGTTAGGTCGTTGTTGATGTCTTGGGTTGTTTGCTGAGATTTGTCCTCACTAGGAAACCTCAGCAGGGGACCTTAATAACATGTCCTGTGATTCAAGCCCTGGCACCGATTGTTTTGAATGGATGAGATTCTTGTGGGGTTGGATCAGGATTGTTTTTTTAGATAGTGGGAGTTTTTAGGTGATTCCGATTTCTGTGGTGTAGTCTACGGCATGTTGGAGTCATACTGGCCTATGTTTGGTGACTAATTCTGCCACATACCAGTAGTGAGAATTTAAATAAGTTAATTAACTTCCCTTAACTTCAGTTGTGGTTTTTCCCCAATTAGAAACTGAACGTAACTATATTTACTTTGCCCTATTGCTGTTAGGATTAAATGAAGTTAAAGTAGATTTGAGAAGAAAGTAAATACTGTCTAGATTATGAAATACTAAGGATTAATTCTTATTCCTCTAGAACATGAAATACCAGATGTACCTACCTGTTAGTTGCCTGTTAATAATGTATGCAATTTATACAATATTTAGAATCTGAGATACTTAGAAAAAATTCCATGTGTGAGAAAATAAACTTTTTGAAAATTGTTAGATAGATTGTGTAGAATTAAATGAGGTTGTGTGTCCTAATCAGAGTGAAGGAGTCAGGAGACTATTGTCCTCTGCTCTTTAAAAAGTCATTTTATTTTTATGCTTAAATTAGGTTAAAATTTTTAAAAAATCTGATTCATCACACATTATAGGCTAAGCTAAAATGATTTGATTTACTCTCTAGTTGATACATTATTTTAATTCACAGTCTTTAGTTCCTCTGTAATCCGAATATTACAAGTTGAAGGTAAATGTATTTTAAGTTCTTGGAAAACAATTCTGTGCACATGGGTTTTTTTGTACATGCATTTGGGACTTAGCAGTTCTTATTTCCAACATTTCTGTGGTTGTGTCACACTCAAGCAGATCTAGGGACCAAGAAGAAATAGAAATGGTGACTATGGTAGAAGGGCCAACAGGAGGTCATTTAGCTTAAGGAATTTGTGAAATGCCCTTTATCTGCCCATGTGTGTTGGACTGTCATATAGCAAGCACGGTCAGGAGTTGATGTTGGTGCATGAGGTTTTTTTTGTGCCATGCTTTGTAAAGCGGGATTTTACAACAGGAGTAAAAGTAAAATGAAATTTTCTATTTGTTTAGAGACAAAGGAGGACTTTGCGTGTGTGTGTGTGTGTGTGCGTGCACGCGTGCATGCGTGTTTCAGCTTTCCCTAGAAGGCCTTGAATGTTGATAGACAGAGCTGGGTTTCAAGTTTGATAGAGATAGTTCTGCAGCTTGCACACTGAAAGTAGGAGAGAAGGATCCCAGTTTATGTTTGACTCTTGGCAATCATTTTCCAAGAAGCAAAGTGATAGTGAAATAATTACTTTCCATAACTATAATTTTAAAAAATTATATTCTTACTTGTGAAAAGTCTGTAATATTTTGGTATGATTTGATGAAAGTTTTGATCAGTTTGGCTTAGCATTTTATCCCAAAGGATCTAAACAGATTTTGGATTAAGTTGAGCCAAGGTGAAATCAAGACATACTCATGGAAGATCACCCAGAAAGCTACATGATTTTTAAGCTCATGTAGGGTGATTTTTTTTAATTGTACACATCAGAAAACTGAAACCCAAAAAGTTCAAGTGAATTTATCAAGGATACTTAAGTAATTGATAACAAAATAATCATAAAGAGGAAAAGTACGCTATGAATAAAATTCATAGCATTCGTCGAAATGTTGTGGTGAAGAACAGATATCTACACAGTCGTGCTTCGCTTAACACTGGGACATATTCTGGGAAATGTGGCATTCGGTGATTTTGCCTTGCGAACATCAGAGTGGACTTTTGCAAACCTAGACGGTATAGGTTCATCTCTTAGGATGATGTCTTGATTCAGTAAAAAGAAGAAGTAAACACAAGCTGATGCTGGTGTGGCACGGCATGTCATTTTAGTGAAAAATTTTATATACATAGAAGAAATACACTCTAAAATAATGATAAAAATACAGTAAAACAGTTGCTTATTATCCTTACCTAGTGTTATAATAATGATGTTATGATAGTCAGTGTTATGATAATAATGGACTGCAGATCATCGTAGGTGCTGTGCTGTTTGCCGTCTGACTGGAACAGCAGTAGGTATGTTTCCATCAGTATCATCACAAACGTGACGACTGAACCATGCTGCAGTGTCAGGATGCTGCCACGTCACTAAGCACTAATTTTTCAGTCTTGATGTTTGGGGATCAAAACACTTCAATGATGTTTTTCAGCCATGATGATGGTTTGGGATCAACCGCCCTCTTTGCAATCCATTCTTCACCAAAACATTGTCAGGTGGTACAAAAAGTATTTGTCAGGCCTATGATACCTTAAAAATTGTATATCCATTTAGTACTTGCTGTCCTTCTTGCCTCTATTATTGCTCTTGTCATCAGTGTCATTGTCACTGGAGTCCTGCTTTAGGCAAACACTCAATTCTAGTTTAAACACAGAAGAGAGAGGGTCTTATCCAAGGGGCCAAGGATTCAGGACAGGGATGAGTTGAGGTGTCAATGACAGAAGCGACTAATTCCCAATGGTGTTTTGTTGCAAATTCTTTTTATTTGTGAAGAGGCTTGGTAACATCCTTGTATATAAAAAGACAAAAAAAAAAAATTCGTTAAATAAGCAGGGCATGGTGGATCACATCTATAATCCCAGTTTTTGGGAGGCTGAGACAGGATGATCGCAGATTCAAGGACAGCCTGGCAACTTATAGTGAGGTCCTCAGCAACTTAGTGAAATCCTCCTTCAAAATAAAAACATGAAGCCGGGTGTGGTGGTTCATGCTTGTAATCCCAGCATTTAGGAGGCTGAGACTGGAGTATCCGGGTTTGCAGCCAGCCTCAGCTACCTAGTGAGGCACTCCACAACTTAGTGAGACCCTGTTTCAAAATAAAGAATAAAAAATAGGGCTGGGGGTATAGCTCGGAGGTAGAATGCCCCTGAGTTCAATCCCCAGTACCACAAAAAAAAAAAAAAAAAAAAAAAAAAAAAGAAATGGGGCTTGAAGTGTAGATCACAGGTAGAATGCCCCTGGGTTCAATCCCCAGTAAAACACACACACACACACACACACACACACACACACACACACACATTAAGTAATTTTGGTAAACATTTTTTAAAATCCCCTTGATGCTGTTTTCAGCAGCAGGTTTAGGGGTTTAAAACAGAATGATTATCATCTTTCTTCATTTAACTGATCTAGAGATGAGAGTATTCTGTTATACACTGGTGGTATCCTTTATTCTTTTTATATGTAATTATCGGGAAAAACACCACCAAGAAGACAAATGAAGCAAAAAGAAATGTTTGGCTTGTGCCATCATCTCCCCCTTGATTGTCTTGTGTCAAAATAGAATAAAAAGTTGATAAAGAGTGACCATAAGTTCAGTAAGATAATCACTGTCTATTACTGCTAAGTTATCCACTAATCACCTTATCCCCCCCCCCCATTGCAACTCCCAAATTCCTATTCCAGAGCCTAGAGGACCAAAAATAGCAGGTCTGTATTGCCCTGATGTCACCCAGAGCCGCAGGACATTCCTCATCTAACAGGCGTTAACCTGAGCGTGGCAGAGCACAACCGGGTGACCCCGCCTTGGGAGGCGTAATATCCAGAGGGGAATCATTGCTTCCTTTACTTTGTGGCCCTGTTAAGAAAGAACTCAGCAGGTGAACCTAAACCATGAGTGTCCGATGGCCATCGAAAAGATGTTTCTAGAGCTGCCAGCTGCCCCGAAATTGCAGAAGGAATGTCTTTGAAACTGACCATCTGCAAGCTGGACCTTGCAGATCCTGGGTCTCTACTCCATGTTGGCGGGAAAACCTATTTCTCATCATTGTGGTTAGACTAACCCTTGTAGTAACAATGAGCTTGATTTGGTGGAGGCAGACAGTAGTCTGAAAACATGTCCATCTACACGTATGCCCTCAACAGTATCTGGGTGAAAGACTTAGTCTATCACTCACGTGAAGAATTTTGAAGGACAGGAGAGCCACGCTGAAGCTGAAGACCCTGTCCTCTCTGTGCCCTGGGCTGACCTGCCGGGTCCCCCACAGGACAGCTACCCCTGCTCCTGTAGGACAGGGATATTGGGACTGCAAGCATATGCTCTAATTGAGAACAATGTGATTGGTTGATTTCAAGGAAAATTTGGTTGAACTAAAGTGTGTGTTTTTTGTGTATGAGTGTGTGTGTGTGTGTGTGTGTGTGTGTGTGTGTGTGTGTGTGGTGGTATTGGGAATTGAATTCAGGGGCATTCTCCCTCTGAGCTACACCCTCATTATTATTATTATTATTATTATTATTGTTATTAATTATTATTTGTTTTTAAACAAGGTCTCATTAGATTGCTGAGATTCTGGCTAAGTAGCTGAGGCTGCTCTCAAATCTGCCATCCTCCTGTCTCAACCTCCCAAATCCTGGGATTGCAGGCATGTGCCACCACACCTGGCTGCATTTGTACATTTTAAGATAAGCTACTGTTGCTATATTTGGGGGAATTAGTGATTTAGGGAGAGGCAAAGTAATTAAGAGCAGAGGCTCTGGTATCAGACTGCCTGGGTCTAAGACCCACTGTGGTCACATGTGTATGAAGTGTCAGCCCTAAGATCCTGGGAGGGAATCTCAGCTCTGCCATTTACTTGACATGGGAATTGGGTTAAGTCACTTAGTTTTTCTGAACCTCAGTTTTTCTTTCATTTGTGCATGTAAACTACACTGTATAAAGCAAGTACTTAATATCATGCAGGTTGGTAGCAAACATTTGCAATTTCCACAATATACTTAATGATGGTGTACTTTTGGCCAGGTATTATTTTAAGCATACTAATATATTATTAATAAATGTGAACTAGTATTGTTATCATCATTGTTAATGTTTTGGCTCCCAAAGACTTTATTTAGCAACTATTTTACTATCTTTTAGGACTTCTCTAGTTTTCTACTTTTTCCTTTTTTTTATTTCTAATTTGTTTCCAACTTATGATTTCTGCTATGCCCATAGCATTTGTAAGCGTGCTGGGATAACTGAAGTTTCTAAACACTACATATTAGTGTTAGGGTTTACCATTTCAGTGGTAATTCAGTTTGCTGGATAAAATAATAATCAGAGCTAACACTGATCATTACTATATACCATGCGCTGTGATACAAGTGCGTATATCACTCCTATTTTCCAAATAAGGTAACTAAAGGCTTTAGAGAAGCCAAACAATGTGGAGGAGGTTCCATAGTTTTAACTACTGGTAGAGTTATCGCTTATATCCTGATAGACCGATTCCAGAGAGAGTGTTCATATCTGCTCATGCAAAAGACAGCGCTGAAAGGAAGAAGAACAAGATATCGAGGAGAAAAGCTTAGTGAGATGTGAAGGCAGGGACTGCCGAGCCATCCAGGTGGATGTGGACGCCATCTCGACTGGTGGGAGGTCTGTGATGTAGGATCAGGGAAGAGGGAAGGTCAGGAGTCAGGAGCGAAGCCTGGTCAGCTTAGTGGAATGAGCTGAGGTTGGCGTGTAGCTGGAACAGGAGCAAAAACCCCATTGAAGCAATGGCAAGCTAATACTTACCCGGATCCTGCTTAACACGTATGGAGCTTTTGAAATGAATTCCCTTGAGGGATCTTTGCAGCAAACCTTTGAGGAAACACCCTTATTAGTCTCATGGTATGGATCAGTTAACTCTGTTAACATAAAAAAGTCTTGTAAACTGCCTCAGGTCACACACTTAGTGTTTCTAGTCGCCCAGCAGAACTCTGTGAAATGGTTTTGAAAGAGGCCAGCCCTCTCTCCCTCCCTCTCTCCCCATCTGCCGGTCTATCATCCACTCACCCATCCATCCACTCCTCCATGCATTTGTTTAAGAGACTTGAGTATCTGTCAGATACTAAGCTGCAAAAAGAGAGACGTGGTTTAAGTCCTGGTCTCCCCCCTTCAGTCTGACCCATGAACAACTGAAAGAGGAAAGAAAGAGATGGGAACGGCGTATGCAGGACAGGTAGAGAGGTGCAGAATCCGTAAAATCGATGGTAGAGGTGTCATGTAATTACTTATAAACCCAGAGCCAATTCCACCTCTCTGATTCTAGAGATGTGAAGAAGTAATAAAATCAGAACTGCACGCAGCCCGGTGGCGGGAGGAGGTGTGAACCTGCTTCCGTGTCGTTTGTGTAAGGTCTGTCTGTATCCTCAACCCTGTGCAGACAAGCCACTTGGCGGCCAGGGAGTCCGCGTGAGGCGGCCAGGAGTGATTTGCGGTGGGAGGCTCCGATTGCACGTGGGTGAAGCGTTTACAGCCCTCATGTGCGTCGCAGGTGCGTGGCGTCGCTTCCCCCCTCGCTGATGTGGACCTTGAGCATGGTGGCAGGAGACTGATAGCCCGCCTCCAACCCCTTGCAAATGAGCCATCTTGAGGGCAGATGTGGCCCGCACCTTCCTGCGCGTCTCTCTAAATGAGGCTGGAGGTGAGCCAGCTTCTGTGGAACAGGCGTGGGGGGGGGGGGCGGAGGTGAGAGCGTGCAGCCAGGAAACCTCTCTAGGAAGCAGCAGGGAGACCAACTCAGGGGACAGGAGACCGTCAGCCTCCACTTTACACCCCAGGTGTGGCGCTGATGGGAAACCCAGCATTACCCTTTCCCATGGGCTCCAGTCAAGACTCCTTGGACTGTATAATTTGCAAATTTTAGGGAGATGAGAGGGGAAAAGGGTTCCTTTGTAGGAAAAAGCCCAATTCTTTCTTTATTATTATTTTTTTCTTTTTGTTGTGGTACTAGGGATTCAACCCAGAGCCATTCTACCTCTGAGCTACAATGCCCCAGCCATGTTTTATTTAATTTTTGAAACTGGGTCTCACGAAGTTGCTGAGACTGGCCTCAAACCTGTGATCCTCTTGTCTCAGCCTCCTAAGTACAGGGGTTACAGGCCTGTGCCACCACACCTGGGAAGAAAGCAGTATTAAAGAAACAATTTCCAGCTGGCAGCGTTGCTCAGTGGTAAAGTGCTTGCATACACAAGGCCCTGGACGCATTCTCCAGTATACACACACACGTGCGCCCACACACACACACACACTCCCAAGTCACTAGAGTAAACAAAAATGAATGTTCCCATATTTTCCTTGCCATTAGTCATCCAGTTTATCCAGTGTGCACTTTCCATTGACAAGAAGGAAATACACCTCTTAGTATAAAAAGTTATAGTAATGTAAAACTCACCTCCATACAGTTGTTGGAACAGATTATGCTTTTAGTTTATGCATTTTTTTGTAAGGTCCATTCAGGTATTGAATACAATTTAGAATGACTACAAAAAAGTAGCTAGGAATTGGCTAGGGTGGGTTTTTTTTTAATATATATATATAAGTGTAAACAGAAATGTGAGCTTAAGGTGAATAAAATATTAATGCTTGCTTTATTTTAAGGTGGCTTGCATATTGGGCTTTGCAGTAGTTTAACTTTCTCCTTAAATTAGTTCATATTCTAGAAGCTTTACTAGGCTGATGCATTTTACCTTAGAAATTCACAGTGAGGCCCCGATGCTGTTTTTATTCTTACACATGCCTTGTAGGTTATCAGTGGAGAAGGCAGAGCCTCGTTCATGAGCTTCTGAGGACTCAATATGTTATTATTTATCATTATTTCTGAAGTCACAAGGGGGACTTGGAACAATCAGAGAAAAGTGGCAAGTCTTTGAAAACAGGCTTCACCAAGGACAATGGATAGCAATATTCTAGTCTCAGTTTTCTTTCTTTCAGGATCGGTACCCTGCGTAGGAGTCTGCTTGGATTGTATCCTCCATGAACTATATTTGAATAAGTTTTCAGCTCTCCTGCAGCTGCAAGTTCTGGTTATTTTCCTTGAATTTGTAGCTCTTTGATGTTTTCTGGCATGCATGATATTATAAAAATTTAGACACAGTCCGCAGTTTTTTTTTTTTTTTTCTTTCAAATCCTAGACGATTCTGATTGAACCATCTTATTAACATCCGTTTAGAACTTGGAAGCGAAGCCTTCACAAGCCCGCTTTTCCCGGGTGTTGGGGAATTTGTGGTTGGGACATTATTTTTAATAAAAGTGAGCTTGCTTGTTTTTCCAAGTTTGAAGATGAAATGGGATTGTGTCTTTTAATTTTTAAAGCCTTAGAGACAGTAGAGAAGGGATGGTACTAATGAGGACACAAAGTATTTTAAAAAGCAGTTCCACTTCACAATATTAAGCTGGAATCCAGCTACAGTGCCAGGAAGTTTCAGTGACAACTTCATTCTAGTTTGATCATCATCCATTTTTCCTGTTCCTATGAGACAAGTCAGAAGGATTAATTTTGGAAAGGTACGAGAGAAAACCTTAAAGGAAATATGTCTTTGGCTATCTTAGGGAGGACCTTTGCTCCTGTTTCTCTGTGACTGTGTTTGGGAGAAGTAGAGTCTGCACCGCCATCACCAGGACAGCTCCGCCAAGACTATGACCTGCTCCCTGCACACGCTGCTGCAGTGGAGGAAGCTGGGGGGGGGGGGTCTGTCTACCTTGGGAAACTCAGAAGCCCCTGGCGATCCCCTTGCAACCAAACTCAGGCACAGAGTCAAAAGCAGATTATCAGTCTTGTGGTGGCACACCCCTGTAATTGCAGGACTTGGGAAGCTGAGACAGGAGGATCTCAGGTTTGAGGCCAGCCTCAGCAACTTATTGAGGTCCTCAGTAATTTATACAGATCCTGTTTCAAAATGAAGAACAAAAAGGGCTGGGAGTGTAGCTGAATGCCCCTGGGGTTCAATCTGAACTAGTACCAAGTACCCCCTCCCCCCAAAAAAGGTTGCTTGTTGATTTATTTATTTATCTATTTAATTTAGTGGTACCAGGGATTGAACCCAGAGGTATTCTACCTCTGAGCTATACCCTCAGCTTATTTTACTTTTTGTTTTGTTTTGGAAGGGTCTGGCTAGGTTGCTGAGAGTCTCACTAAATGGCTAAAGCTGGTCTTAAACCTGCCATCCTCCTGTTTCAGAAGCCCAAGTACTGGGATTACAGGTGTGTGCCACCACACCTGGAGCAGATTATCTTTTCCAAATCGGAAAATTAAAAACAGCACATACCGCCTCTCCCGAGGCGCTGAGGCCTCCTTTGCTTGCAGGGGTAGCTCGCTGTCACACACTGGAGGGGCGGACAGAGCAGGGGAGGCTGCCGTCAGCTGTGTTACACGTGTTCATCGTCTTCCAGGTATCATAGAGGTCACTTTCTTTTAGGTGAAGAAATTAAAAACAACCCAAAATGCACAACTGGTTAACAGTTCTAAAAACCTTTTATTTTGAAATAACGTTAGAGTCACATGCAGTTGTAAGAAATAATAGCAATCCATATACTTTACACCCAGTTTTACCCAATGGTCATATTTTGTATTGACCATGATACAAGATCGCAGCCACGATATTGACATCCATTAGCTTTGTGGAGACTCATCAGACTCATCAGTTTACATGGGCTTAGTGTGTGTGTGTGTGTGTGTGTGTGTGTGTGTGTGTGTGTGTAAGTTCTTTTGAGTCTTATTACATGTATGAATTTATGTGACTACAAATGTGTGTGTGTGTTCTGTCTTAGTATGTGTATGGATTCTTATGACTACCATCACTGTTAAGATACAGAACAGTTACGCTAATCTTTTGTGCAAGCTAAAGAACAAAAAGGTCTGGGGATGTAGCTGAATGTTCCTGGGATTCAATCCCTAGTACCAAGTACAAAAAAAATAAAAAATAAAAAAATAAAGAAAAAAATGAGGTTATTTAATTTTTAATGGGGGATGTACTCAAAAGATTTATTTTCCCATTCAAATATCTTCTCTGAGGCTGTGCTGTCTCTAAGATTGTTTTGAGAGACACCGAATGACTAAGAAGACAGAAGTCAGCCTCCTCGCTCGCTCGCTGATCTGCTGGAGCAGATCTCCCTGTGGCGCTCTCCGCGAATACAAGTACTAAATGGCCATGCTGCTTTAGCAAGGAGGAACTGCTGAGAACAGAGTGGAGAAAGAGTTTAATGATATCTGGAGCAAAGAGGAAAGTCAGGGTTTTCAGGACACAAGCTTTTTGCGCACTTTAAAAATTACAGCCTCAGATTCTTTGGGGTTAAAAGAAAATAAAGCAATGTCAGCAAGAATTAAAAAAAAAAAATCATTGTGGGTCTGTGCTCTGAACAAAGAGCTTTCTTCCCCTGGGGAAAACAATAAAAATTATTTGCCTTCTATCAGATTTAGGACCACTTACCAAAATGACTAGCTTGGCAGAGGCTGCTGCCTGGAAGAGAATTCAGCTGAGTGATTCGCTTGTAACGCAGTGTAGACTTTCCTCATAGGCAAAAGATGTTTGCGTTCACACGTTTGGAAAACCAACTTAAACAGGTGCAATTTATATTATTTTTTAAAATCATAAAACACTGATACTTTTAAACTAATAAGTTTTGAACTACTCTCAAAATAAAGCTTCATACACACAGACACACACACATTTCTTTGCTGCTGCCTTTTATTTCTAGGATAATGAAGAGCATCTATAAGGTGAAATTGTTATTAGCATGAAATTGCGAGAAGTCACTCATACAAGCTGCATGCTGGGTATTTTTTCCTTCTTTTGTGCCCTTGGAAGTAAAGATATTCTCTTTGTTTGGAAGAAAATGTGAGTTTAGTGATTATGTTATTGAAAATTGTGCTTTTAGCTGGGTGGGGTGGTGCACGCTTGTAATCCCAGTACTTGGGAGGCTGAGAACACAGGATCTGGGTTGGTGGCCAGCCTCAGCTAAGTGAGGCCCTCCACAACTTAGTGAGACCCTGTTTCAAAATAAAGAATTAAAAATAGGACTGGGGGTGTAGCTCAGCAGTAGAATGTCCCAGTACTGCAAAACAAAACAAAACAAAACAAAACAAAAAACCAGAAAATTGTGCTTCTTCTATTCTTAGGTGGAAACGACTGTCTGAGACTCTGCTAATTGAACTCTTACTAGTATGACCATTTCACGGGTCAGCTGGCCTTGGGTTTATCTTGGAAGTCCTAGAATTTCCTGCTAGCTCTCGGTGGTACAGTTCTGGGAAGACAGACGAAATTAGAATAAGTCACGAAGGATGCTGTTTCCTTCGACAGGGTTGGGAGGATGGAAACACACAGACTCAGGGGCCAAGGCCCCCTCGTTGCGCTTGCTCCTTCTGTCCCAAGCAGACCTCACCCTCCCCTGCCCCTTCCCAGGGGTCCTCCCAGCTCCCTCCCAGCCTGGCCATTCCTGCTGCCTTCAGCAGGGGGTCAGCAATGCTTTTAGTCACCTCCTTCCAGGCCAAAGTGGATCAGAGCTCAGAAGCTTCCACAGATACGGAAGTCCACAGCGGCGGTTTAGATGTCGTCAAGCCCTTGAGGGTCTCTTGGAGGAATGCTGGGGCCTGCGCTTCTCAGCTCTGATTCCTTATTCCCGTCTTTCCCCACGGCCCATCTGTAAAGAACGGGCTTAGGCACTGGGCGCTACTTCTGACAATGCTGTTGTGTTCCAATCCAAAGTCTTTAGGAGCCCCGTCTTCCTATTTTGACTTTTCTACTCCTCTTACCTGAGATTGGAGCCTCACTTTGCATCCTATCAAGGAAAAAAATTATATATATCGGCAATTTTCTCCTTAAAATCTATCTATAATGCTACTTTATGTTTCTGTTTGTTCTTAGATGTTTTGGATAAAGACTTTTTATTTTCAGAAGCTCATGAAAAGTCTAGATTCTCTTTAATTATTTTCAAATAATATATATCATTTGGTATATTTTCAAATAACATGCATTTTGGCAGTTTTCCCCTTAAAATGTATCTATAATGCTACTTTATGTTTCTGTTTGTTCTTAAACATTTTGGATAAAGAACTTTTTTATTTTCAGAAGCTCATGAGAGGTCTAGATTCTCTTCAAAAATAGTTGATTATTTTCAAATAATATATATATATATCATTTGGTGTATTTTCAAATAATATATATGTGTGTATATATATACATATATATATATATATGCAGTTTTCCCCTTAAAATGTATCCATAATACTACTCTGTGTTTCTGTTCTTAAATGTTTTGGATAAAGAACTTTTTTATTTTCAGAAGCTCATGAAAGGTCTAGATTCTCCTCAAAAATCGTTGATCATTTTCAAATAATATATACATATATATATTCATTGCATAAAAATAGAAAATATGTAATTTTCATGCAATGGAAAGGTAATTTTTTTTCCCCTTGGTGCACTGTGATTATAGCGAGGGCCAGGATGATAAATATATACAGGCACACAGCAGTCCCTGTGCCTTTCCCTCTGGTTCCTGGTTCCCATCCCTCTACCCCACCCCGCCCCGTAGATAGTCTTTACATCTATACAAATAAGTTCATGTGTGAACAGAGGATTATGTGAATAGTTTCCATCATCATCAGATCTCCCATGTCTCCTCTCCCCCATCCTCCCTCCCTCTCTGTCCCCCCCCCGCCCCGTTCCACTGGCATCTTCCCTCACGTATCTGAACTCCTCTTCGTTTCCAAATTTCTCTCCAGCGTCCACATATGAGTGAAAGCATATGGCCCCTCACGTTCTGTGACTGGCTAATCTCACTAAGCATAACATTCTCGAGTTCCATCCATTTCCCTGCAAATGACATGATTGTGCTCTTTTTTTATGGCTGAGTAGAATTCCATTGTGTGTATACACACAATGGATCATAATTTTGTGATCCATTTGTCTGCCGACAGACACCTAGGCTGGTTCCATAGTTTGGCTATCGTGAAATGAGATGCTATCAACATGGAAAGGCACGTTTCCCTATAGTAATCTGATTTCAATTTCCTTGGGAAGATCCCCAAAACTGGTATGGCTGGGTTATATGGTGGCCCCAATCCCAATCTTTTAAGGAACCTCTATTCTGATCTCCATAGCGGCTGTACTAATTTGCAATCTACCAACAGTGTAGAAGAGTTCTATTTCCCCGCATCCTTGCCGGCATTTATTGTTGTTTGTATTCTTGATGATTGTCTAGATGAAATCTCAGTTTTGTTTTACCTTGTATCTTTCTGATTGCTAATGATGTTGAGCATTTTTTCATGTATTTGTTGGTGATTTTTATTCCTTCTTATGAGAAGTGTCTATTCAGATCCATTGCCCATTTTTTTTTTATTGAATTCTTTGGGTTTTTTTTTTTTTTTAGTATTGAATCTTTTAAGTTCTTTGTATAGTGTATATCTTAATCCTCTATCAGAGGAGTAGCTGATGAAGATTTTCTCCTACTTAGTAGGCTTTCTCTTTAGATTCTTAATAGTTTCCTGTGTTGCACAGAAGATTTTAGTCTGATGCAATCGTGTTTATTGATTTTGTTTCTTTTTTCAGAGCTTTGGGGGTCTTATTGAGGAAGTCTCTACTGGTGCCTCAGTGTTGCAGAGTTGATCTTATTCCCTCTTCTAGTAGTACACAGTCTCTGGTCTAATTTCTAGATCTTTTATCCATCTTGGGTTGACTTTTGTGCAGGGTGAGAGGTCAGGGTTTAGCTCCATTTTTCCTACATAAGGGCAACCAGTTTTCCCAGCACCATTTTTGCAGTTTTTATTAAAATTCCAAAGGCGCATAATACTCTTAGTTACATGTATGAATCTCACAGAATCCTGCAAAACTAAAGTGAAGACTTTTTTGACCTGGTCTCTTAATCTTCAGGTGCTTCATGGAGGCCTTCTTGTGGTCAGGTGTGAGTTTTTCTTCATGGCTTACTTAGATTTGTAAAGTTAGGCCTGTGCTTAGAAGGCTGGGTGGTGGGTCAGTTGACTGTAAAAGAAAGCGAAAGACTCAACTTTTTCAGCACTAACATACCGTTCACTTCACTTCCTCGGTTGTCCTTTCTCTCTGGCCCAATCTTTGATTTTAGATTTGGACTTTTCCCAAGGCCTACCTTTTTATGTCTAAGCTGGCATTTATGTGACCTATTTAGTCTTTCCAGCTTCTTTCGTTTATGGTGAAACCTTTTTTTCCTCACCAGAATGATCGTGGACCAAAAGTTGACCCCAGATGAGGGGAGTATTTTATCTGATAATACACAAAACCATGTCTGAGTTACTTTAAAATGTGCGTTGGCGGGGAGTGTGACTTCTCAGAACCAGATGATGGTGTATTTAACATATTAATAGGCATGGTGCATCTGATTAATTTTCTCATGCTGCCATAAGAAACGACTGGGTGGCTACAACAACAGGAATTCATTTTCCCGCAGTTTTGGAGACTGAAAGTCCGAGATCAGGGTGTGGCATGATTGGATTCTTGCCAGGGCTCTTTTCTTGGCTTGCAAACAGACGCCTTCATTTAAGTCTTCGAGTGACAGAGAGAAGAGAGACACAGAGGGCAAGAGCTCTGGGTACTATTCCCCCCATGATGGTCTTTCTTTCATGAACTTATCTAAAGGTAATTAGGTCCTAAAGGCCCCGTCACCAAGCATCATCATATTGAGGGTCAGAGTTTCAACACAAATGCCAAGAGTCTGCAATTCAGTCCATAGCACCAGCCTTCAAAGAGGAATATGGTGAAAGGCATATGGCCACTCATATTTCAAGGACCATAGATTCTCCAGCCGGGGCTCCTGTGCCTAGTAATGCAGGGGCAGGGAGGGGCAGGTAAGACTTATAGATAGAGAACAGCAAAGAAAAGAGACAGGATTTCCAGGGTCAAATTTTGTGGAAGAGTCGCATCTATCTGAAGAATAATATTTATTGGAATTCAACGTGCACATATTGAGGAATGTCTCAGGAAAGACCTTGATTCTGCAGAGATGGAAGTTATATTTTATTTTAGTAAAATGGCTCAGGATTGGATTCAGGGTAAAAAGTTTGGGGAGCAAATCCCAGCATTGGCCTTGCGTGCGACTGAATTAATAAGGAGTAGGAAAGACAAGTGAGGCCTGAAAAGGTTTGTTCCATAGTTTAAATCAGAGTCAGTCTACCAAAATGGAATTTGCTTGTAATTTACCTTAACAGTGTATACTTAGTACCTTGAAATTACATCCTGAGTAGCTTATTTCTTTCCTCCGTAGATATAGCTTGTTAGTATTAAAGGATATTTTAGGTTTAACAATATTAAAGTGGAGGAAAACAGATGCCACATAGAACGTTTAAAAAAGTAAATTTAAAAAAGTGAAAGTAATAAAAACAAAGATATTATTTTGCTGCAAAAAATAAAATCAGGAAACAAAAATACTGTATGCATGTAATATATATAGAAGTAACATTTTCTGAAAAGCATTATATGGTAGGCCTCATTCCTATATAAAATGTACATATGTAAATATAGATCTTAGAAGACCCAAATAAAATCAACTAAAAGACTTCTAGAACTGATAAGCAAATTGATCAGAGTAGCCAGATACAAAACCAACTAACAAAAATCAATAGTTTTTCTGTGAACCAGCCACCAATCCACTGCCAGAGATATACAGAAAACAATTAAATTCATGATAGCTTCAAAAAGAATGAAATACTTAGATATAAATCTAACCAAAGAAGTAGAAGACCTCTACAACAAAAATTACAGAATACTAAAGAAAGAAATTGAAGAAGACCTTAAAGATGGAAAGATCTCCCATGTTCTTGGATAGACAGAATAAACATCATCAAAATGGCCATACTACCAAAAGCAATCTCCAGATGCAATCCCTATTAAAATACCAACATTATTCCTGACTGATTAGCCTTTTTTAAAGGAGTTTCCTTGAACTTCCTATATGTGAGGCTAGAACTTCACTGGTGAGCAGTTTATGCTACTGAAAAAGAGAAGTGTGAGCTGGGCGTGGCGGTGCATGCTTGTAATCCCAGCATTTGGGAGGCTGAGACCGGAGGATCCGGGTTCAAGGCCAGCCTCAGCAACCTAGTGAGGCACTCCGAAACTTAGTGAGACCCTGTTTCAAAATAAAGAATAAAAGAAAAATAGGGCTGGTGGTATAGCTCGGAGGTAGAATGCCCCTGAGTTCAATCCCCAGAACCGGAAAAAAAAAAAAAAAAAAGAAAGAAAGAAAAAGAAAAAAACAGAAGTGTGAGAGTGTGAGTCTTAGCTGATATGCTATCATCGAGATCACACTTATTTATTTATTTATTGCTCTTAATAATTATAAGGGTATTAGCCCAAAGTGACCCCATGACTGTGCAGACTAAAATGCACACTGGCTCACCCACAGCGAAATGTTTCATTACATCTCAAAAGAATGGTCTAGAATTCAGAGAGCATTTAAGCATTTTTTTCTTTTGTGGAGATGTGAATCGGGGGCTCTGACCCTGTAGGAGGGAGTCGTTTGGAGCATGAAATTTGGTGCCCTGCCACTTATGAGCTGTTGTCACCGTGTGCAAAGTACCTCAATCTACCTACTTAGGCCTCAGCTTTCTGATTTGGGGCTGGTAAGGTTTGGATGAGATAATGCAAAGAAAGAGCTGGGAGCAGGATTTGGCACATTTTAAAGCCCAGCAAATGGTAGCTGCTATCAAGCCCAGCTTCTTTCCACCAACTTCATGGCTAACTGGCTGTAGTTAGCTCTGCCTTTCCTTATACCTGGCTACTCATGACTTTTGACTCTCCTCCCTCAAGAGCCCAGGGTACAATAGAAGATATGTCCAGATTTTTCTTCCTTTTCCCATAAAGATTCTTGTAAGAAGCAAAAAGGACCTGGATTGGAATTCAAATGAGAAACCGAACATGCATTTACCTTTTTTAGGGGGAACAATTAGCTGATTTGGGTTAAGTATGTTTTGATCAGACACCAACATCCAGACCTGGGCATATTTTTTTGTTTGTAATTCCAAACTGAGTCAAGATGGAGTCAGTTCATTTATTCATGCTATTTAAATCCATATTTAAATAGAGGTGCCATACCTAAACAGCATGAAATCATTTGAAGTGTTTCCCAAGCCAGAGATCTCAGGGATATTTCCATATCTTGATATATTGGACAATTTATGTCTGAAGGAAGTGTCTCTAGAAACTAGGATTAAAATCTAAGAACTTACAGGACAGGACCCCTGCCTGTCTTCATGCAGAGAGCTGTGTTCCTAATGGAACATTTGAATAAAAGTAGTAAAGCAGGATTTCACTCCGAGAGGGTAAGTAGCCATGGCAGCCACTTCTAATAGTGGGTATTATGATCACATCTGGAACAGTAGCTAGACCACAAGGGAGGCAGGAATGTTCAACTGTGAATCAGGAAGGATAGCTCTGTTTCACTGTGTCCCTTCCCTGGTACTTTCTCCCATCCAGATGTGCAGCCCCAGATCAAGATTCTACTTCTGTTATGCTGCATGTGAATCTAATGGGACTTTCTCAACATCTGTTAGCCACAGTGGCTGAACTTAACTTTAAAGCTTTCTCCTTTGCTATAAAAGTCCTATTCATGTGCAATTCGTCAGAACCTTATAAAACTCCCCCTTTGCAGCCCGAGTTGAGGTTACTTGTTTGCTTGCCTGAGGTTGAATGTGCAGACGAACTCAATGGTCAGCTGAAGTGTTGACAGGTTATTCTAGACTCCAGATTCATAGTGAGCATCTAAAAACACTAGATGGCACAGGAGAGGTATGAATGGGCCAAAGAGAGCCCAGCCCTCAAATTTTGTTTTTAAATAATTCTTTGGGTTAAAAAGAGCAATATTTTAGAGTGCTCTCTTGTATGTTCTTTCGAGTAACTAGCCTATTGTTGTCTTAAGCTGTATTCTTACAATTTTCCAGAACTGAATGATAGAAGGTAAATTTCTCATTTCTAGGTTGAAAGAAAACACTTAAAATTCCTGGTTGAGCAGAAATTTTATTATTTTTTAAGTTAAGCTCAGAAAATACACATGTATACATACACATGTGTATATAATAATGCACACTATAGATGTATTTATATACTTGTTTATATATATGTGTTATCTTTATGATTAATTAGGCATATGTACTGTATCAGGAAACTTAGAGATAATGCACACCATCCTATGAATGTGCATATGGTTCTATTTATTGTTTAATTTTGTGGGTAATTAAATATAGCTGAATGATGACAAATACTTTTCCAAGGGAAACCATCTAAACATAGAAATGTAATTCATATTTTTTCTCAGTTTATAGTGAGTACATATATTCCAGGAAGTTTCATGTATATTGAGCTTATTAAATATGAGGTTATTTTATTATTTCCTTTAATGGAAAATTATAAGATATGGACAGATAATGCTTATTGGGACTCAAAGCTAGTACTGATTAGAGCAAGAGTATTATTATCTTAATTACAGAAATTCTAACCATTTATAGGGAACCACAAGCTAATCAATGGATTTACATTGAATAATTTTTCAAATCTAGTAAAGAAAATTCTAAAAAGGAAGCTGGCCATGATAAAGAATGCCAATACAGTGAAAGCTGGCATGACTATAAGAAGATTTTTTTTTTAAATTCTTTGAACAATGAGTGATAACTTAAGACCTGTGTTTAGTGATAACTTAAAACCTTTAACATTTTGTTTCCCAAGTTTTTTCAAAGATTAATTGAGTTCAGTAAAACAAAATATTATATTCTTACTTATAATGTGGGAAAAATAATATATACATTGATTAATAAGTTTATCGATGAACCAGGTCATTGAGAAAGAAGCAAAACCAGAAATACAAGTATATCATCTCCAGTCAAAAAATTTAAAAAGATATAGAAAGTCCGCACACTTTGATGGCCATCTTTAAAGAACTGACTTTTAATTCCCTAAACATTTCTGTATTTTATTTTAGAAATATAATTTTATAGTATATAATAAAATCATATGCCACACAGTTATCTTTATAACTATAAATATAGTTATTAAATATATTGGGTGGAGGCATACAGAGGCATACCATACTGGAAAGGGCATGGGTTCTCGTTCCCAATGATATGGGTAAAATTCTGGCTTACCAGTTATTGATTAGTGATCTTGAATACATAAGTTTCCAAGTATTATTTTTATTAATAGAAAAAACAATATTATAGCAATACATGCATATCCATGTTTATAGCAGCACGATTTACAATAGTCAAATTATGGAACCAGCCTTGATGTCTAAAAATAGATGAATGGATCACAAAACTGTAATATATATGCAGTGGAATTTCACTCAGCCATAAAGAACAAAATTATGTCATTTGTAGGAAAATGAATGAAACTAGAGAATATTATGCTAAATGAGATTAAGCAGTCTCAGAAAGTAGTCGTTTTCTCTCATGTGGAAGCTAGAGAGAAATTGGGAAAGAAAAAGACCTCAAATAAAGGAGTAGAGACTCCAGTGTAATGATGAGGGTGGGTTAAGGGAGTCAGGAGGGGGAATAGAGACTTAACGAAGGTACCAATTTAAATAATGCTAGGTACATATACAGAATTATCAATACCAGTCTCAGTGCCATACAGGGGTGGGTCTGGAGGGGAACACACCGAGTATTGTGTGCACGTGTGTTCCTTTCACTCTATACCTCAGTACGGTGCATAATTACACTGCAATGATAGAAGTATTAAAAAAAGAGAAAAAAGCACAACTCCAAAAGTAGATGAGCAAGGTGACAGAGAAGACAGTAGATATCCATGGAAGATTGAAGTCATGGAATCCAGAAGGAGCTCAAGTTGTAAGAGAAGATACTGAGAAAGAATCCCCATTGATTGGATATGCTTTATACTTCAAGGGCTGTTGGAATGAGAGATCATATTGGGGTTTGGAGTACTAAGGGTCTTGGGGCAAAATGTGGATAGCGTGTTTTCGGCAATTTTGATTTTAAGTACTTTAAGTTAGGGCTATTTCTTCCCCAGCTTCTACCTATCCCATCGTTTCTCATTTTCAGGAAGAAGGTAGAAAAAGAGGCCAATATCCTTAGGTCTTGATCAGGATAGATAAATAGCCTAGCCTTAGGAGACAGGAGGAAGAGAAAACCATAAATTTTAGTAATAACATCTAATTGAATTTGATATTAACCTACCATAGAATTGTTCTCTGATCATTGAAACTAGGGACAGGCACAGGGATATTGTTCAGTTTGAATTCAGGAAGTTGGAGATCTGTGTGATAATGGGCATATCAGCTGAAACAGGCAGGTAAACCCCCAAATATCAGCTTAGAAGAAATGACTAGGGAATGACTAACAGATTTGATTGTATGTAGCTTAAAATACTTCTGCATAGGCAGCGTTGCTGTGGATGTGTGTGCTCAGTTTGAATCTGTGGAGTAGGTGGGGTGGGGATGGGTTGTGGTTAGCTGAAATTTTAAATAACCAAATATGGAGTGCACATGCTACGGGGTGGGGTGGGGTGGGGGGCAGTTGGCTAGCTCTTGAAAGACTCTCATCAAAACCCTACACTCTTGGAGGTGTCTAATCCAAGCTTTCAGCTCTCTTCATCTCAGATCAACACCAGATGGCGTGATAATTAGCACACTGGATGTAGAAATGGGTTTTCATTGGCAAAATCTGTTACATTCAGTATGTGGACCTGGAATCAGCTAGACGGATTGGTAGTGGGCTCTTTCATGGATAGGATTTCAGAATATAGGCCTTTAGGAAGGGCCTCTCGAGTTGGGATCCCAAACCCACCTGGTATGAGCACTCATCGGAAGATATTTTTCCCTCCTAACTTATATTACAGTAGCTGAAGGCTCCTCTAAGAGATTGTCTTTCTGGTTTGCATTAACTTTTTATGCAGGACACTGTTGTATACCTAAAAGTATAGACAGCTGGCACTTCACTGAACTTCTAAGAACTGCTTGTATTTTTGTGGCTTCTTACTGTCAAAAGTTTGTGTGTGTCACAGGATAAGATCTGAACATTCATTTAAAGCATTATACACTCAACAGCAAGGCTGCAGGTGAGGAGACCTGTTAAAACAAGGAAGATCTGCCCCCAAATTACTCAGTAATTGTCAGTTTCCATATTAGATTGGTTTGTCATCCAACACTTTCATATTTCTATTCCATTGTAGATACGTGAGAAGAAATTTGACAAGTTAATGACAGGGCTTTAAATTCCTCACATAATAGCTCAAAGGTAATATTCATCTCCTAAATAATAATATCTATTGTTTTCTGAACACTTCTCTGAAAATTTACATGTGTGAATTAACATTTAATCTTCATACCCCTTATAGAGTAGTTAAAATGATTTTCTCCATTTTTCAGATGATACATTTGAGGCACAGTGAAGATAAGTAGTTGTGAGGGCTTGTAGTCATATAACCAGTAATTAAGAGACCTGAGGTTATGAACCCAGAGCCCAGAGCCTGATTCTAGAGACCATGATGTGTGTGTGTGTGTGTGTGTGTGTGTGTGTGTGTGTGTGTGTGTGTGTTGCTGCGGATCAAGCTTTGCACATGTTAGGTAAGCACCACTACTGAGCTCTACACCCAGCATGATTTTATGATCTTAAGGACAATCTTTTATTGGCCTTCAAGATTAGGCAAGGTAATTTGTGTTAGAAATGCTTATGAATGTATCTGTCACTAGATAGACACTCAACCGTTGTTGAGATATGAACTGATCCTAGAACATTCAAGTCTTCATATATATTTATATACTTGTCTTACAATAATGGATCTGGATTTATGAATGAATCACAGCACTAATCTATGATACATATGTCTGGTAATAGGAAATCATTGAAATAAACTTAACAACGAAAGGATGCACATGATAGAATAAGGGTGTAGCCTTATCATGAATGTGTTGCAGCCATGTGTTACTTTGGTATTATTATTTTTAATAGGTTCAGTAAAACTTTATTCTTGAACACAGTATTTCCACAACTGAAAAATTCTTCAAGGATGTTAATAAAATTTCCTCACTCAACAATGATTTTTATTCTGAAAGAATTTCCAGATTTAGTAAGAAAAAAGAAATTAATTTACCTTTTTGTTAGAAGGTTCTATAAAGCAATCCTGATTATTTCACTAATTGTTGACCAGACCTTGAAAAGTATAATTGGAAACAACATTATTATTATTATTATTTTCTGTTCACCACCTTCAAGTACTAATTTTTACTGACTGAAGTATTTTCTTGGCTAGATTTCACTGGAACCAGGCAAGAGATTAAAGTGCTTTCTTTTGTTTTGCATGAAGAGAAAAATACAATGCCCCCCCAACTCCATACATACCAACTTTAGATAAGCCTTCCAAGATCCAGAACTCTACAAAGGAAGCTAAAACATTGCTTCCCAGTTTTAGAAGGTCCACAAATGTATTCAGTTCACCTAATAGCATCTCCATGGGATGGCCAAAGGAATATGGAGGGGAAATGACATTCCACTTTGAGCTCAGAAGCAGGAGGAGAGACTGTTTGTTAAGGGTACTCACTCTTTGGAAAGTAGAGGATGGCCTGTTTGTCATTGATATTAACATGAATTAGTGTCACTCACCTTCCATCAGAGCCCCCATGATGAAAAGACAGAAGAGGCCAAACCTAGTCCCAAGAGAGGGGCAAATACTGCCGAGGAGCTGTGGACCTATCATTTGAAAAATGTAAACAGGAGTTAAACAGTCAAGCCTGTAAGCATGAGGGAGACCATTTTCATCTCTGTCAAATGTGCAGTTGGGTTGTGATAGTTTCTACCCTGACAGACACAAGGAGGGAAAATCTCTAATGGACAGAATAAATGAGTCTCTTGTGTGATTCAAAATGATTTACAATTTAAAACATAAGGCAGTCAGTAAATGGCTGCATGATGACCATCTCAGTTTATAAAATAAGATTCTAAAAATGAAATTTTCTTCCTTATGCAGAAACCATTAGGTTAAGCTAGATGAACTTACATGAAATGAGATCTTCAACCAAACAACCACTTAAGTAATGGGAAAAGACATAACATATAGGTAGTTGATAACTGCAGAAATGAATTCAACAGTAACTTTAACAGTAAGTACTGTTCTAATGATGGCTAACATGTAGGATTATAGTTCTATAAATTAGATTTTGTTTGTATGTTTACAGGAGTTAAGGAGCCCTCTGATCTCTTCCTTTTACATTTAAAGAAATCAAAGGTAGTCGTGGTTAATTTTCCTAAGAACTGATACTGAACTCTAAGGAGTTGTGAACTTTGTCTATATTAGTTTGGAGGATATGGAACTACACTTTAGTAAGTGCTGGTGGACAAGCAAGACCAAATGTTCTGTCCCTCTGTTGGAAGATGGCCATGATCTCTGTGGCCTGTGTAATGTATCAAGTAGGAACTGGACTTGTCAAATGTATTTAATAAAGAAGTATTGCTAGAAGATTATCATAAATTTCTAAAATACCCAGTCATGAAAGAATAAAGGCAGACTGTGTGACTGTTTCTATCAAGCATGAACGTCTCAGTAGACTATGAATGTGAAACATGTTAGTAATCATTAGTGCTTTCCAAAGCATTTCTTCAAAAGGTCCAAAAGGGAATGGGAAGAATGGCTAGGAGTGGTCATATTTTGGGCCCTGTGACTGTTAATAGGGCACAGGTCTCTTCTGTTTGCAGCCTTTTATTTTTATTACTTCAAATAGAGTGAAATTCTCTCCTCAGAATGACATCAATCTTTTTTGTTTGTTTGTTTATTTATTTATTTATTTTTGGTACTTGGGATTGAACCCAGGGCCATTCTGCTTCTGAGCCACACCCCCAGCCCTTTTTATTTTTTTTTTTTGTTTCTAAACAGGTCCTTTCTAAATTTCTGTGCACTGGCCTTGAACCTGTAGTTCTTTTCACAGGCACCCACCACTGCGCCTGGCTAATATGCTTGCATATTTAAAAAGAAAACATGTCCTGTAATCTCAGTACTTAGGAGGTTGAAACATGAGGATTGTAGGTTCAAGGCCAGCCTCAGCAACTTAAGCAAAGCCCTGTTTCAAAATAAGAAAAAAAAGAAAAAAAGAAAAGAAAAGGACTTGAGGGTGTAGCTTGGAACTAACTAAAATGCCCCTGAGTTCAATCTTGAAAAAAAAAAAGAGAGAGAGAGAGAAAGAAAGAAAAGCAGACATGTTTATGAACAAGACAATAAAAAGACATTGACAGTCTGATTTTGTCTAATTTTCAAAGTTAACATTTATTGAGTACTTACTCTTTATCAGAAGCCATGCTGAGCATTTTATATTTATGAATTTCCGTTAATGCTCAGAGCAATTAAGGAAATAGGTACTATCTTTAGAAACTGAACTGAATCTTGCTTCTGTTTTCTTACTTTCTCAAGATTGTAAATGTTAAAGAGGAAGGTGAGAGAGAGTTTGTAAATCATGAACAGCAGCAAACATTTCTGCCTTTTCCCAGGACTGTGTCAACTTCTATGGAGTCCAGAGGATCTGGATGGCCTGACATTCCACAGAACGTCTTACAGCTCTGCCATCTTGATGCCATGATTGGATCCAGTGACTCAGAAGTAGCATATTTGTCTGAAGGGTTGCTAAGATGTGGGTCAAGAGATTCACCTGTGAAGATTCAAGTTCCCACACCAGTAGTTAAGGTTTTAGAAATAAAAAATAGGAGCATGCTGTGACAATCCCTTTAGAACAAGTCATTACATCTGGTCCACCCCTAAGAAAGAAGCCCAGTGAGGATAGACACCTTGATCACTTCAGAATCCTGTTGGAAAGAGGGAACAGGCAAGAAGGGAGCTGTCACACTAGCAGGGGGAAATGATTGAGGAGGAGGAGGAGGGAGGGCTGCTGCTAGATAGCCTGAATGGGGCACAGTGCATTCCATCTTTGGGGATCCAGGTGGGCATTTCTTGGTGCTTAGCCAAGGCCTGAGGAGATCACAGTAGCTAGGGACTCAGACTCACAGACGGATGGTCTAGGGGATCCCATCAGGCAGTCTGTCTAGTCTGTGCTCATTTTCATTTTCACCTGGAAAATGGGGATGGGAACATGGGGGAGAACTGGCAGTTGGAGAAAAGAATTGGTTCCATGTTTTCTCTCTGTGATGAGTAGAGGATTGTTTGCCTTCAGAATTAGCAGGAATTAAAGGTGTTAGCACGAATGAAGACAATCTATAATGGGCAGCAGAAAGGGGGATGCTGAGTAAGTTATGTCTCCAGGAGCAAGTGCAGCAGAGGTCTTGTCTCAGGAATGTTTTTCTTGCAAGTGTCCCCGGGAAGCAAGACCAAGACCAATATGGTGGAATCTCTTTCCAGATGGGGTTAATTTACTAGGAGGAGTCAACCTGAGCAGCCTAAGGGGGAAGCTGGTGGATTTTGAGGTTCTCCACCCAGATTCCCAGCCTGAGCATTCACAGCTCTGTCTCTCATTAGCTGCCTGGTCCAATGCAATTATCAGAAGAGCAATTTGTCTCTAGTTTAAAATGTTTGACCTCAGCTGGGAAGCCTTGAAGACTGAAGCCATCCCTACAGCTGGGATCTGGAGACATCTGGGAACATCTGCTCTCACGTGTCTGGTGGTGGATTCTGGGTGTTGGCTAGACCTTAGCTGGGTTATCCCTGGAACTGGCCTTTGCCTGTGGTCTCCATATTGCACTAGTTTGTACACTATGGCATGACAACTGGGGTTCAAGAGCCACTACACCAGGAAGGCAAGACGGAAGTACCCATGATTTTATGGTCTAATTTCAGATGTCACAAACCGTCAGTTCTTCTGTGCCATGTCACATAAGGCAGTCACAAAAATCCACTCTGCTTCAGGGGGAGGGGGTACAGATCCTACTAGTGGAAGGGAAGAAGGTCAGTGTTACATTGTAAGAAGACTATGGGGAATGGAAGATAACCTTGTAGACATCTATGGAGAGCACTGTCGGCCACATCAATCAAGAGATGACTAACTGCTTCTGTATTGACTACACATTCTGTCTTTTAAGTACAGCGCTGGTGCATTCAGTTTCTTGAAATAGCACCTTAAACTTCTTTTTTGCTAAAAATCAAAAGAAAAAAAAAGGCAGAGCTGAGCATACAACTTTCCATCTCCTTGCTTCCTAGAAGATGAAGCCCAAATTCCTTAAACTAGCATTTAAGGGCCTCCACATTCAGACAGAATCTGTTTCTACCATTGACTTGCTATTACTTTCAGATGTATACTGTAGCTTGTGACTTGTTTATATAATTGGCTGATGCTAGGATGTGTCTAAGCTTTTTCCTTTCCTATTTTTTTTTAACATAGTTTTTCTTAGTCTTAGCATTGCACCATGGAAGTGCCTCTCATGTTTTCTAATAAAACCTTACTCACCTATCAAGATTTTTCCTTCATGACCAACTCAGAAATTATTCTTTTTTTTTCTTCTTTTAAGACCACTCTGGCATTAATTAAATACCAATCATGTGCCATTTATCATACTATGCTGTGTCCCACGTTATTTGGGGAAAGAGACAATGAGTTATCATGATTAGTTTGTTAGTAAATGCTATTCCCCATTCAAAGAGAACATCTCCCCACAGAGTTTGCAGGAGAGACCTTACTCTTTTTTAATATTGTTTCTGTGAACTAGTTATTCTTCATAACATAACTCTATTTAAAACACCTGAGCATTGTCCCATTTCTCCCAGATTTCAAACTATTTGAAGGGTTAATGTTTATATTTTATTGGGTTTCTATGCTGTATTTTGTTAATATTGAAGCATACATGTTGCTTGATAATGTTAACAGTCACAGTGCCTGATACGGAGTAAATTCAGTTTAGAGTAAGTGATACATGAATGTCCCAGGAAGACTTTTTAGATATTATATATATATATATTTATCTGTTCAAATGCATTACACACACAGGTGTGTGTGTGTGCGTGTGTGTGTGTGTGTGTGTGTGTGTGTGTATTTCACTTTTATAAGATTTTCTGAAGAACATGATTTGAACAATTCACTTGGGGATTTTCAGAGCTTTAATTTTGCCATGCACTTTACAACTCTCTAGGAAAGAATTCCTGTGATGCAGCATTTCCTCTTTGCTTACTGCATCCCGGTGAGACTGTGGCCTTTAGCCTTTCTAGGAGCCACTTGGCACTTGCAGAGGGGCTCTGCCCTGAGCAAGGGCTTGGCCCAGCAGAACCAGCCAGTCTTTCCTCGAGAACTTTGGAATTTGAAAGTAAAATTGAATTGGGCCAATCTTACTGGGGTGTGTGGATTGTGGGTAGATTATCACACTCAGGAGCTATTGGTAACCTTTGCTATCACCAAGTCGAAGCAAAAGGATTCTGGTCTTTACCAAGGAAGAGAAGAATGGAGAAGGGAGGAGGAGAAGAGAAGGAGTCTTAGAGCTTGTGAATCCCTGACTCTATCTGAATCTGAGTCCATTCATATTCCTAAACTTAGTTTCCATGTGATATTTTATATTCCTTATAAATGTTCTTCTCTTTCCTTAATCTAGTTCTGTTTTTGTATTTGTAACTAAAAAGATTCCAATTAAAATATCATAGAGTCTTTTATCCCTCAGAGCATTTTATGGGATTAATGTTACATGGTGTCCATTTTGGATGATGCAAGCTATACAAGGATAAAAATCAAGCAAAAGAGGCAGCAGGCATATCTCAGACAAATAACTGACCATATATCTGCTTTTTTCTAAACTTCTAATTGTTATTAAATTCTCAGTGTTTTAATATATGCATGTTTATAAATATAATAATACAATTTAAAGCTGTAGGAGATCTTAGAAATGATGTCATTGAACTTCACAAAATCTTACTTATAAAGAAAAGTAGGTCCAGAGAGGGTCAGTGTTTTACCCAAATAGTATCAATCATATATTTCCCATACACTGTGGACTGCAGAATGAGGACTGTGTTATGCAGAAACACCTCACTGAATCTCTCCAGATCCCAGTGTTTGCAGGAACTGATGTGTGTAAATTCCTAGGCACTTCTCAGAGGCTAGTGCTATCTCCCTGAAATTCTTGCTTTGTTCTTCAAAATAGCTGGATTATGGTGATAATTCCAACAGTCACTTTAGATACATGCATGTACATGCTTATAGTACAATTCACAATAGCCAAATTATGAAACCAGCCTAGGTGTCTGTCAACAGAAATGGAAACCATATTTGAGATCAGCAGGACTGTCCCCATTGCAGAGTCCCCAGACAGGCTCATGGAAGCACAGCCCATTTCCTATCCTAAAATATTATCTTAAAGACAAGTCAGCCTTTCCCTTGTCTGAGACACTGTAATTTGGTACTCTTTGTTATAGCTACTTAACTAATACCCTAAATAATATACTCTAAAAAGTAAACCCTCATGAAGTTGAAGAGTAAATAACGTGAAGAGCGAATAATATATTTATAGTACTTAGAAGAGAGGAGTAAAGTGAGCAAACACTGAGTAAACAATAGCTGTTATAGTTGGAATTATTATTCATGAATACCTGCACCCCCTTTTTTTCTTTGCACTTCAAACTCTGTCCTGGGTTCCTTAGTCTATCTTTCTGTTTTTCCTCAGTAAATCATCTGAGCTATCTCAGTAACTGTGGACCAGGAGCCCCCTACTCTAATCCTGTTCCAGATAGGATTCAGAGTTCTGGGCTGCTGATTGTCTAGGGAGTGAATTTATAGAATTTGTAGAGCTGATAGTAGAATGCAGGTGTGTTTGTCAGCTTTCAGTCACTGTGACAGATGTCTGAGATAATCAGCTTATGAAGAAGAAATGTCTACCTACTTTGGCTCATAGTTTCAGAGTTCTCAGTCCATGATCACTTGGACATGTTGCCTCTGGGCCAGCAGCAAAGCAGAATGCGGTAGAGGCCACCTGGTAGTGGAAACTGCTTATCTCATGACAGCTGGGAAGCAATGAGAAAGAAAAGGGCTGGGGTTCCAATATCCCCTTCAAGGGTATTCCCTAATCATCATCATCATCATCATCATCACCATCATCTCCTCCTCCTCTTCCTCCTCCTCCTCCTCCTCCTCCTCCTCCTCCTCCTCCTCCTCCTCCTTCTTCTTCTTCTTCTTCTTCTTCTTCTTCTGTGGTACGGGGGATCGAATCCAGGGGCATTCTACCTCCAAGCCCCACCCCAGCCCTATTTTTTATTCTTTATTTTGAAACAGGGTCTCACTAAGTTGCAGAGGGCCTCAGTAGCTGAGGCTGGCTGTGAACCTGTGATCCTCCTGTCTCAGCCTCTCAAGTACTGATTATAAGCACAAGCCACCATGCCCAACTACCAGCCTCCTTCAAAGGATCTACCACCTCCCAATAGCATTACAAGCTGAAGACCAAGCCTTTGACACTTGGGACTTTGAGGGACACTTAACTGAAACACAGTAGCAACTATTCACATATTTTGCTTTCAGAGAGAAATTAGTGCAAATTGAAGACTGTAGGATTACGGAGGAATAATTGCTATGCCACACATGTTCATCTTTCAGATTGTTGTATTACAAATTAAAAGAAGAAGTACATTTTCTCACTTAGCAGAGAACTTGTAACTTGGGAAGTTCTCACAAAGGGGGGCTAGTGATTGGCTTGATGAATTCTCTAACAACCACCAAGGAGAAGACCAATTCGTGTCCAAATGAGCAGTGATTTTACATCTGGGATGGTACCCAGAAGACGATGGTCTAAGCTGAACAACTCTTTCAGGCTCTTGAACTATCACTAGGATTTTCCTTTATATTATTTCCATTTTCAAAACAGGCATATAAATTGGGCGCAGTGGGGCACACCTGTAATCCTAGCACTTGGGAGGCTGAGACTGGAGAATCACAGGTTCAGCAAAGTAGTGAGACTATCAAGTTGAGACCCTGTTTCAAAATAAAATAAAATAGGGCTGAGGGTGTAGCTTGGAGGCAGAAGGCCCTGGGTTCAATCCCCAGCATTACAAAACAGAACACAAAAACAAAAATAAAGCAAGCAAACAAACAAACAAACCCAAAATAGGCAGATATATCATCCCTGCCAATAAAACAAATTTCAAAAGGAAAGAGTAATAAAGATAAAAATACAGGGGGAAGGGGTTAGGGGATGGGGCAGTGTATATATTGTATTGAACGTAGGTTGTATTTTATTTTGAAATTTTAACTGGGGTCCAAAGTGCCTTTGTACTGACACATGAAATAATCTTCTGTTTCGTGATCATCTCAGGCATATCCCACAGTGGTGGTGGACAGGGAGATCATGGGGAAATGCCTCCCCAGTCCTTGAGCCAATGCAGATCTGGACAGGGATATATAAAGACATTATTAATTTGGATGAAAGTTTTGTTTTTGCCAATATATCTTTTACTTGGCTTCAGATGAGACAGTCGTTCAGGACTTTCTGAAAGACCTTTAGTATGCTACTTATTAGGGAAACATTCATTTAATCAAATAACACTCACTTTATAGAGGAAAGAATATTCCTCTGCTCTGAGGGCTGTAGGTCATACATTGGTGTATGGCTTTGGTCACTGACAGTGCTGACATTTTGGGAAGGTTTTTTTTTTCTCCTTCCCTTATGAGGATTCTTTTCTGTAACCTCTGGCCACGTTCGAAACTCCACTGCTTAACAGAAACAATTGTTCTTTGTTCTCGTGGCCAAATGAAAGCTCTTGTATTCCAGTCCAGCTCTGCTGGCAGGTTCGACACAATCAGGGGTGTCATCAGGAGGAGATGAGAATGTGCAGAATACAACCACTTGTTGTTTTTAGAGGCAAAATGCCCACTTTTTTGGCAAAGTCAAAACGAAGCACATGTGAGAGCAAGGAAGGCTAAATTATGGGTCTTTCAAGATGAGGCTAATGCTTTGAGAGAGCGTGGACATTCCTGACCACTTTTCGGAGACAGACTTTCCCAGGCCGACTTGGACATTTCCACATGTTTCAGAAACTTTAGGCTCAAATATGCTGCTTTAAACACATCCATAAAGCCAGCACCTTAGAATTTGTGTATTTATGCAAGAATCTCTTACTGTGTATCTTCAGCAGGAAGCCTACAAGAAACCCTAGATAAGCAAAGAAGTTGACTTAACTGAAGGGGAACCCTAATGCACATGATGGACTTTCACAAACATATCAAAGTCAATCACTAAACTGAACTTGAGAAGGAGGAAGGGTGAGGGAGTGGGGTGGGATTGGGGAAGGGGTTAAATGAGAAATGTGTGCATATATGCCTTTATTTTTTATTTTTATTTTATTTTATTTTGCGGTACTGGGGATTGAACTCAGGGGCATTCTACCTCCGAGCTATACCCCAGCCCTATTTTTTATTCTTTATTTTGAAACCGAGTCTCACTAAGTTGCAGAGTGCCTCACTAGGTAGCTGAGGCTGGCCTCGAGTTCTAATCCTCTGGTCTCAGCCTCTCGAATGCTGGGATTACAAGCGTGTGCCACCACGCCCGGCTCATATATGCCTTTATTAGCTTGTACCTAACAAAGATGTATGATTACAATGCACCTATTAATAAAAAAATGGACAGGTTTAGTGACAAAGGTGGACAAAAAAAAAAAAAAAAAAGAATATCCTACTGAAGAAGAATCACTGTTGCAAGCTTTTGGATTTTTAACTACATAAGTGTCACCCACCCTAGGATTCCCCCTCTTCACAAACACTCCACTTTTGTATGCTGGTGATTGTCTTGCTACTGAAACAGTCTCTGGTTCTTTGGCCCTTGTGTATAAATAGCAAGTGTCTTGGGCCAGGTGAGGGTTAGGGCATCAAGAAAATTCATCTTTGTGTTTATAATGTCTTGTCCATCCTTCCCTCCCTCCCTCCCTCCTTCCCTCCCTCCCTTCCTTCCTTCCTTTCTTCTGATTGAAACCCAGGGCATTCTATCTCTGAGCTATCAAAACGGGGTCTCATTAAGTTGCTGATGGCCTCACTGAGTTGCTGAGGTTAGCCTTGAACCTGTGATCCTCCTGTCTCAGCCTCACCCCACTCCCAGTTGTGGGATGACAGGCATGTGCCAGCATGCCCAGCTTGTGTTTGTAATTTCTGATTGTACTTAAGAGCTGAAAAGTGAAGGGAGACGCTGAAATGCAATTCAGGTAAATACTGCCACAGCCAAAGGGTATATTGCCAGGAGCTGTATCACCCGTGTCTTCAAACACTTGTGGGTGATGGCGCAGGTGCTGGAGACAAGAGAGACAACACACATTGGAGCAGCCCGATGCCAGCTGCCCAGGGAGCCCTTGGAGAGGAGGGAGGGTCACTGAGGAGGAACTCGGAAGGAAAGGGAAACACCGTCCTTGGTAAATGCTGCAGAGCATTTGAGGACTGAGAAAAGACTGTCAAGAATTCTGAGAGAAAAAAAGTCTCAAGAGTGTCCTCAAGCAGAAACATTTCCAAAGCATACATGTAGCCATCTGGGTTTTTTTTTTTTTTTTTAAGGAACATTTTATTCTGTCTTTTGAATGTTGAATGGAAAGATTTGACTTTTAGTGAGAAATCTGTGCTTTGCCCTCAAGCAACACATCTTCAGCTCAATTACTCTCTATAGGAAAAGCCTGCATGCATGTGTGTGTGTGTGTGTGTGTGTGTGTGTGTGTGTGTGTGTGTGTGTGCACTCATTTCAGTAAACAGGCAAGGCAAACTAGAGGCATGTATATAATATTAGTAGATGATATAGACATGCTTTCAGATTTTAAATGTATTAGTTCCTTGTAGTAATGACAATATTGAGTTGGAACAAACCAGGAATTCTGGTGGTCTCCAAAATGCTTTGCTGAAAACGTTGATTTATAACATTTAATGTTGAGTCAATATTGCCAGATCGGCAAGGGCTGCTAAGGGAAGTATCTTGCTTTTGTTAGAAAAAATAATGGCCTTGCAGATCAGATGTAAGTGCTTGTCATGACATTTTTATATGCTGCTTGTTTGGTAATATTTGTTTCATAGTCTTCTGTGGGGATTAATTGAATTAATGCGCATGAAAGTGCTTTTAGAAGTACTACGTTTCTATACAAATGCATGGCATCTATATCTCTATCTATTTATCTATCTATCTATCTATCTATCTATCTATCTATCTATCTATATGTCCTTATATGCTGCATATAAGGATATTATAATACAATTCTCTTGGAGAGCAAGTTAGGACTGGGAAAATGTGTTCCTGTTCCAGATTCTGGCAGATGTGCTCAGATCAAATGATATTTTTGTGAAAATTTATGTAAAATGTTCAGCTGATGGAAGATTAAACATGAAAGAACAGTACAATGGTTTTACTCTTTTGGCTAAAAAGAAACTGTCTTCTGGTATACTCATGTGTTTTGGATCTAGTGATGGATGAAATGGGAGTTTCCGAAGAGATGAGGATACTGTTTACATTGGGAAATTTTATACTGGATTCCAGTAGAACTTAAGCTATGTTACAATAAAAGAATAAAATGACAAACAAGAAATTGAAGGAAACATTATACCAAGGAAAAATTAAGTGGAAAACAAAGGAATATAGGAAAACTAAAGGGCTTGATTATATTAAATTCTTATGCAATCGTTTCAACTTACAAAGCACATATAATAAATGTTTTATAGGATATAATGTTGAAAGCACAGAAATATATTTAAAGATAAATGAAAATGTCCTATAATTTCTCGAGGCAGAAATAAATATTAACATTTTGATACTTATCATTCCAGCCATTTTGCTGTGTTATTAATGCAAACCTAAGTTTTAATGTATAAATTTGGGCTAATATCTCACATATCCCTTTTCTCACAGTTCAACATATCTGACTAGTTTATATGACCCTGAAAACTCTGAGAAATAATTTTAAATGGCCAAATAACTCCTGTATGGGTAACCATAATTTACTCAAACAATATCCTAGTATTAGACATATATGTCGTCTCCAAGATTTTCTTATGATAAACAATACCGCCCTCAACATATTTGTGTATGAATCTTTGTGTGAATCCCCAATTATTTGCTTAGAAAAATATTTATGGAAGATGGTAGAAATTTTGGCTGGGTCAAAAGTTACAAAGAACTTTACAGTCTGGGGTATGAGTGTGTGAATTTGAATATTTATTCTTCGTTTCATCTCCCTGTCATTGAATAAGGTGATTCCTATATCACTGTGCTTCTTCAGCTTCTTAACCTGAAAATTGGGGATTATAATGATGCTTTCCCATGAGTTTGCCATGAGGATTACACTTGACATTGGAGTACTAAGCACTCTTTCTGGCACTCATTTCTGCACAGAAATGTTGTGTGTCACTTTAAACTTCTTTTCTCAGAATATATTCTGAAAGATCTTAATAGAGTAATGATGCTAATTCTCTGTTCCATGTTATATATTTTTTCAGCTTTTCATCAACATTCGAGTTTTCTTAAACCTCTTTATGAGTCATGTCTTTTTATCATTGCACAGAGAGATGAATACTTGACTACAAATACTTCCAAACCCAACAAATGCATAAGGATGGCATTCCTCTGTGAAAATTAACAATTGGCAAGTCTCTGCCTCTTTTTACTTCTCTGTGAGATGGATCAATAGACTGCGTTAAGACCTGTAAGGACTTTTTCTCAAGAAATATTTCTGGGTATGTTTCAGGATTTGAGTGAAGGTTTCCTCAAATCTCCAAAGTTCCACCCTGCAAATTAGAGCTAAGATGATTTTTGTTTGGAAATACTTCAAAGGAGTTGTAAGAAGTTTCTCACCCCCAAATAAATCTACTTAAAAGTAATTTCCATTTTATCATATTAAAGATAGTTTTGTATCACATTCCTTCTTTGTATAGGTTCTCAGAAGAATTCTTTGCAAACTACATCTTCAAGGGCTAAGTAAATTGCCACATGTTCTGCATGCCAATCAATTAAAACTTGATAATTGTGCTAAAATATTGATATTAGTTATTTTAATGTTTGGCGATAGTTTATTTCTGACCATATTTCAAGATCAAGCTCAGTTTTCTTTTGATGCTATTTCTTATTTTTGATAATTTTATCATATTGTCAGAATTGTGAAGACTATTCTATTTTCAATAGTATAAGCCAATTAGCTAAATCATGCAAAAGTGATTAAGAAACATGTGCCTCTTCAAGTTATTTCTGATCCCTCAGGAAAATGTGTGACCTGTTTTGCCTCTGCCAATAGAGGTAAGTAAGCAGCAGGCCTCGCCTGAACACCAGGAACCAAAGTCTTTATTGAGTTCATGCCGATTATCCTATAAATGGTCTAGTTGACTGTATCCAGGGGGGAGAAGTCAATAAACCTTCAACTGAGGAGAGATCGATGAAGCCTTCAGTATTGGTCACATAGTTTTGGATGAGTTGTAACACCAGATGACAGAGCCAAGCAACTCTGCTTGAAGTCTTCTTTCTCTGCTTGTAAATATGTTAGTAAACTCAGACACACTCCAAGATGTTAAGGAAGAAACTGATGGAAAGATTACACATAGAACTTACCAGGCTAACAGGCTGATAGTTTGGAGCTGATAGGGATCATCACACAGAAAACATCTTTCTGCGGACTCACATTGCATCGATGGTGAGTTCCAGTTTGTACGGGACTTCATTGTTCTTTTCTTTATTGATCTCTGCCAGTTTTCTTCCCATTAAACTGCAAGCTTCCTGGAGAGTTACCACATCTTAGCATTATTTGATATCTCCATCATTTTCTAACAGTTTAGGACACCTGTTCAGGAATGAAAATTCTCTTGCAGGTCTTGGCTCTCTTTTGAGTGGAAGCATTGCTATGTAACTCTGGATTCAGGTTCCACAGTGACTTTTGAACTCTCGGTGCAAGCAGCCATGCCGAAAGCTGCATTTGTTACCATATTCTGCTCATTGATATCGGGCCCATTTTGGAAAGAAATGAGATATGTTTCTGTTGACATCTGGGCTTATCTGTACTTTAGACCCTTTTTTGGAAAGAATGAGAAAAGCAGTTTCTTAAAATTATTGAAGACCTAGAATTTTAGCCTTCATCAGTTTTATAGTCTGTTCTCCTGGAATATATACAATTCCCTTTTTACACAAACTTCTTTTATCGACATAAAAATGCGAAATTACTAATATTTTAAGAGAATGTATCTTCTTTCCAACTTGGAACTTGAAGAAAACTACAGGAGTTATTTGAAAAAAAGAATATATGTCAGATTAATTTTTTTTCTCCAAGCTTATTAGAAGAAGAAAATTATAGTGCTGATATAGGGGAAAGGTTGAGAATCTGAATTCTGACTTAAGACTTCCTCCAAAAGAGCTGTAGGCTTTGAATGAGAGAGAGAGAGAGAGAGAGGAAGAGAAAGAGAAAGAGAAAGAGAGAGAGAGAGAGAGAGAGAGAGAGAGAGAGAGAGAGAGAGAGAGAGAGTTGGGTGAGAGTATAGTTTGGGGATAAGTTGGATTCAGATCTTTAATTAATTAATTAAAGATTAATTAATTAATTTCTGTATGTATTTAGATACTGGGGATTGAACCCAGGGGCCTTCTTACCTCTGATCTACACCTCCAGCCTTATTTTTACATTTTTTTTCTTAAAAGTTCTCTTTAAAATTTATTTATTTTTAAATTCTTATTGTATGTACTTTATTTTTATACTTTTATTGGTGCATTACAGTCTCACATCCTAGTGTAATTCTTAGTGGTAGTGGCGTCCATGCACACAGGGCTTGGTGGCTTTCCCCCCGGCTCCCTCTCCACTCCTCCCCTCCCCCATACAGGACGTTGAGGTTGGCATTGGTATTCTCACATATGGACACAATGTCGATGGAAATAATTCCTTCATTAACTCTGCCCCTCCAACCTCACCTAGACCACTTTTCTCCTCCATTATCTGAAGCCTCTCTGGTATCACAGTTACTCCCTAGCCTCCACACATGAGAAAAAACATAAGATCCTTCACTGGCTAATCTCACTTAATGTAATGTTTTCCAGGTCCATCCATTTTCCTGAAAATGACATTATTTTATTCTTTTTGATTGCTGAATAGAATTCCATTGTGTATCACACATATCTAATTTTGTAATACCTATATCTATTGATGGACACCTAATTTGGTTCCATAATTTGGCTATTATGAATTGTGCTGTTATAAACATAGATACACATGTATCACTATAATATTCTGATTTCAGTTCCTTTGAAAAGATACCCAGGCGTGTTATAGCTGGGTCATGTGGTAGATCCATTTCCAGTTTTCTGAGGAATTTCCACACTGATCTCCTAGTGGTTGTACTAAATGGCAATCCTATCAACAGTGTAGAAGAGTTCCTATTTCCCTACATCCTTGCTGGCATTTCATATTATTTGATTTCTTGATGATTGCCATTCTGATTAGAGTTAGATGGAATGTAGTTTTGATTTGCATCTCTCTAACTGCTAATGATGGTGAACATTTTTTTCATGTATTTATTGGCCATTTTTCTTTCATCTTTTGTGAAGTGTTGTTTTTTATTTTGAAACAGGGTCTCCCCATGTTCCCATGGGCCTTACTAAGTTGCTGAGGCAGGCATTGAACCTGTGATCCTACTGTTTCAGACTGCCAAAGATTGGGATTATAGCTGTGGGCCACCATGCCCAGTTGATCTGAATGTACTGTTAAATCCTATAGCTTGGCTCAAACCATTTAAGCAACTGGAGATCATTTCCTTATTTTATTTTATTTATTTATTTATTTTGCAGTACTAGGGATTGAACCCAGGGGCATTCTACTTCTGAGCTACATCCCCCAGCCCTATTTTTTATTCTTTATTTTGAAACAGGGTCTCACTAAGTTGCAGAGAGCCTAAGTAGCTGAAGCTCCTCCTGTCTCAGCCTCCTGTCTCAGCCTCCCAAGTACTGGGATTACAAGCATGCACCACCATGCCTGGCTCCATTTCCTTATTTTAAAATGGAGCAAACAATTGTGTAATGCCAATCTGTGTCAAAGGATTGCTAAACATAGGAAAGAGCATGCAGGTGATACTAAAAAACTAAAAGAAATGCTAAAGATCTAAATATTTATGTTTCCCATGCCGTTACTCTCTTTGCACTTACACACACACACACACACACACACACACACACACACACACAATACATACACGTAAAGCAGTTGCACCATGTTTAGGATCATAGTTTGGGACAGTCTACACATAGCAACCTAGCTTAGTGGTACTATGCCTGGAAATTATATAAGTCGACACAATTTGCATGTGTGCTCACTTGTACACACTACCCAGAGCAAACCTGTGACCCGGCACCTAGTAAATGTCTGAGAACAGACTGCTGAGCTACCATCGGCCGCAGTCGCTGACAATCACTGGGAGCTTCCAACCTCATTAATTATGTGTTCATAAATACAGCATTTGGCACATAAAGACCTGCTAATTATGCCCAGATCCTAATGTTAATTTTCCAGTTTATTATAATTTCTTCATCATGCCCCAGCCATCTGAGTAAGCAGCTTATCTCTCAATATCACCACTTGCTGAGCAGATGTTCTCTCTCTCTCGACAGATGTTGGCACTTCTTAGGAAGGAGCCATCTCTGTCTACAGAGGAGAAATGATAATTAACTTCACCATGTGGAAATCTTTAGACAGAAGGATCTTGTCCGTGTGTCCAAACCAGCCTCCTCCTCACCCACTCACCAATAGAGAATAAACAAACAAAAATTAGAGACAATTTGGAGTTTCTTCCTTTTACTTTTTTCTTTCTCTCCATCACTTCCTTCCTCTATTCTTTCTTTCCTTTGAAGTGACTTTATTTTATTAGTCTAAGCTAAGAAAAGAATTCAACCCGTAATTAAAACTCTGACTTAAAACTTGGACCACCGTATTGAAATATTCTTGTAAAGGGCGAATGGTCAATGATTAAAATAACTACCAAGAGGATAAAGTAATATAAAATTAGTTCAGTTTATTGGTTCTTTTTCACCTCCATAACTTATGTAGGTTTGGACAGAAAGTGAAAATTAAGGAATTTGTATGAATTCTGAGAATTTTGTGATCCATATGGGCTTTACATTTAATGTCGTAGGATAAGACGAATTGACCCTAAAGAACTTTCTAAAGCAACCTCCTCATGTCCTGGATAGAACTTGTTGTTGGCAAATCTGTGGGAAAAGTATACTTACATTTTTCCAACTGTCTAAATTTTTTATATAGAAATTGGTGAATTAAAATAATTATTCATTTATCATGATACTATATTTCCACATTACCAAGAAATGCACTCAACACGTGGTATGCATTAAAAACAAATACTTGTTTTTAATGAAGTATGTTTTTGTCCTATGATTAGTTTTCTCATTGAGAGGCACTATTGAGTTAAATTCGTACGTATGTGATGGTTCAGGCGCCATAGCTGTTCAGTTTCAAGCCCTCGCTCCTTCACTAGATGTGCAGTAAAAATAATTTTAGCTCTTACATTTAGGTATATAATTCCTTTAGAGCCCATTTTTATATAAGATGGGAGGTATTAAGATCTCCTTTTGGCAGATAAATGTCCAGTTGTTAAGCACTGTTTTTAGACAAAAATTGTGCCCTTTCCTCACTCAATTATTTTGGTACTCTTTGTCTAAAACATAGTGACTATTATCTGTGTGAATCTATATCTAGACTCTCCATTCCATTTTGTTGATCTGTATATCTAGCCTATATGATAGTATCACACTACCTTGATTTCTGTAGCTTTATGTGATTATTGAAATCAAGTGTAGTGTGTCTTCCAACTTTGGTCTTCTTTTTCAAAATTGTTTTAGCTATGCTAAGTCATGGAATGGCCATCTCTAGTGTTTGCCTAACTTTGAATCTTACAAGACTGAGTTTTATTTTTCAAATCAGAGCTGGGTGGGGGAGTCTTTCAAAACATCCATCAGCTTGTGAACACAGAGGAGAAGTGTGGACAGAGTTGTGTTTTCTCCTATTGAAGTATGAAAACTTGGTGCTCTTTCAAGCTTGCTGTCTTGAAAGTGTTTGTGAGAGACAAACACTTTCAAGAATTTACATGTTCTCTCCCTCCTCTGTTCTGTCCACACTTAGTAGGGTTTAAAGCTGGGCTGTCTGTGAGAATGGCTGTTACCTGCTCCCTTGAGATAAGATGATTTACCTTCTGACAGGTAGAATTTCTTCTTGGATCCTGGAACTCGGGAGCTGTAGGAATATCTCAGAGCATAGCCTTGCTCCAAGCTGCCCATCTTGCTTCTTCCTATTCCCGTGTTTTTATTTTATTTTATTTATTGTAGGAATTCATGCATTGTAAGCATACATCTTTGTTAGGTACAAATTGTTAATGACATATTTGCACACATTTCTCATTTGAACCTTTCCCCAATTCCCACCCCGCTCCCTCGCCCTCCCTCCCCCTCAGGTTCAGTTCAGTGAGTGACCTTGATATGATTGTGTAAGTACATCATGTGCCTTAGGGTGTCCCCCCTCCCCGTTCATCCTCTTCGATTAAATCAACTTCTTTGCTTATCGAGGGTCTCTCCTTTTCATCTGGAGACTCTCCTATGCCCGTCTTCTCCCTAGCATCCGCATATTAGGGAGAACATATGCTTTTTTGCTCTTTGTGACTGGCTAATCTCACGTAACATAATGTTTTCCAGTTGCATCTATTTCTCTGCAAATAACATGATTTTGCTCTTCTTTATGGCTGAGTAAAATTCCATTGTGTACATATCCCATAGTTTTGTAATCCATTCATCTGTTGATGGGCATCTTGGCTGCTTCCATAGTTTGGCTATTGTAAATTGAGCCACTATAAACATAGATACACTTGTGTCGGTCTTATAGTTTGGTTTCCATTCTTTTGGGTAGATACCCAGAAGTGGTATTGCTGAGTCATATGGTAGGTTCACTCCCATTCATCTGCAGATCCTCCATACTGTTTTCCACAGTGGTTGCACAAGTTTGCAATCCCACCAACAATGTATTAGGGTTCCCACTTCTCCACACCCTCGCCAGCAGGTGTTGTTGTTTGTGTTTTTTATGATTGCCATTCTGATTGGGATTAGGTGAAATTAGGGTTCCCACTTCTCCACACCCTCGCCAGCAGGTGTTGTTGTTTGTGTTTTTTATGATTGCCATTCTGATTGGGATTAGGTGAAATCTCAGGGTAGTTTTGATTTGCATCTCCCTGATTGCCAATGGTGTGGAACATTTCCTCATACATTTATTGGCCATTTGTATTTCTTCTTTTGTGAAGTATCTATTTAGATCCTTTGCCCATTTTTTGATTGGGTTATTTGCTTTCTTAGTTGTGATTTTCTTGAGTTCTTTGTATATCTTAGATATTAGACCTCTATCTGAAGAATAACTGGCAAAAATCTTCTCCCACTCTGTAGGCTCTCTGTTGAGGTTCTTGATAGTTTCCTTTGCTGTGCAGAAGCTTTTCAGTTTAATGCAATCCCATGCATTGATCTTCCTTTGAGTTGCTTGTGTTTTGTGATGTATTCTTGCACAAAGAGTTTGCAGGCACTATGCATTATCTTCTTGTTATCCTGGAAAGCATGCACAGCTGAGAGTCAGCCTCCCGGCAAGCTGAAGGAGAACTTGGTCTGTCAGTATCATAGGCCCCAAGGACTGGTCTTACCAACCATCAGTATGCTGCATTGATTTGCCTCGGGGAAGTGATGTCAGTGCTTTACACCTTAAAAGGAAGTCCTGAAATACGTGTGCGGTAAAAAGAAAATATGATTAATCAATAATCTAAACACACTACATATGTATATAGCAATGCATGGACGCAAGAACCCAAGACAGTAAGGGAGCCAAATCTAGTTCCTTCTCTTCCTGGGAATGATAAGTGAAAAATGGTTTGGAAGCACCATTGTTAGGAACCAGTCATTTCAACTAATTGGTAGAGTATTTATGCAAAAGCCAGAATCTCTTCCATGCATTTTCTCATAGAATTTAGTGAATGACTAATGAAAAAAATGCAATTGAAAACATTTCTTTCAGCAAAGTATTAAAATATGTTGCTAATCTAGTGTGTTTTTTGTTTTTATTTATTTATATGTTTTTAGTTTGGGGAGGTCTTTTTTCTTTTTGTAGTTTTGCTTTGATTTTTTTTTTTTTTTTTGGTACTAGGGTTTGAACTCAGGAACATTCTACCTCTAAGCTATACCCCCCACCCTTCTTTATGTTTTGTTTAGAAACTGAGTCTTGCTAAATTGCTGGGGGTCTTGCTAAGTTGCTGAGGCTGGCCTCAAGCCTGTGATCCTCCTATCTCAACCTCCCAAGTACTGGGATTACGGTCTGCACCACTGGAACCAGTTTAATTTACTATGTTTTAAAAATTGAGGAGAGGGCTGAAGTTGTCTGCTGTGTCTGCCAATTGGAGTTCACACATTTTGGAAGGCAGCTAGCTTGCAGAAAAGCTCACCCTATAAGCTGTTTTTTCTTTTTCTTTTTCTCATGAGTTCCCTATTCCTATTTCCTCTGTTCACATTCTTTTTCTTTGGTTTCTCAGTGTTATTCTTAAACCCCACCCTTCTATTCTCAGCTGACAAAATGAAGGTGATTTTACCTCCTACCATGCAAAGCTCTTTGAAAAAGTGAATGGTAGATGATATTTATGAATACTGTGCTTTGGATGCTTATCTGTTCATTTTGCCATTTATTTCAATGTGATTTTTATGTCTTTTGATTAATTTAGGAACACTAAAGTGCCATTTAGGGGATTCATGTTGAAACTCCCAAGCACTGCATTTCTTCCTACCTAGGAGTGGTGAAGGAAGTAACAGGAACTTTATTAACAAATGGCTAACCGCTAGAAGTACCCTGTGCAGTCTCTTTAGCAATCGGGGATAGAATGGAAACTGACTTAGGAATTCAGTATCCAAACACAAATCTAGTGTCTGTTAAGTATTGGTCAGTGGAGACTCACAGAAGGAAGTTGTTTTCCAGAGATTATCATGATTATTTGGCTTTTTGTTAAGAATATCATCAGAATCTGTAAAGTACAAGTTATGTCAATTCTATGAGCTTAGAGACCCAGCAGCCTGGCTATCGGGTTTTAGTCGTGTATGCATAGGAAGAAAATATGAACTTCAGAGGCAGGTTTTATGTGGAGTGGAAGATTCGAATGACTAAAGAAGGCTGGACTGAAGAAGGAAGAGTAATGGACCATTATTTTCACTTTCGACAAGGGCTGTTAAGAGATAATGAAAACACCCACAGTTTGAAGTTAGAATTTCAAGGCACCTGAATTTTGACTATAATGTACCAGTACAAGCCGGGCATGGTGGCACACACTTGTAATCCCAGCGTTTGGGAGGCTGAGACCGGAGGATCCAGATTTGAGGCCAGCCTCAGCTACCTAGTGAGGCACTCCATAACTTAGTGAGACCCGGTTTCAAAATAAAGAATAAAAAATAGGGCTGGGGGTGTAGCTCGGAGGTAGAACACCCCTGAGTTCAATCCCTAGTACTGCCAAAAAAAAAAAAAAAAAAAAAAGTACCAGTACAGATTCTTCTAGCACTGCCCTAGTCAATGGGTGACTTAGATAGCTGTAGAGGCTGCCCTAGTACTTGCAGAGCTAAGTACTTCTCAAGCTTAGTATTTTTCCATATGGTCTGATAGGCAATGGAAAGCATCTCTGTAGAACCCCACTTAGGAGGTCGCTTAACTTATACAAGGGAATAGTGTAGGTCTGCATACACCCATCTCGTTTCTGTGCTGTATAGCAATATGGAGGGTGGAGTTCAGCACTCAATCAGGTATGGTCCTTCCCCAGTGGGTTAGCACTAAAAATAAATGGGCTTCTAATCAGAGCAGTCTTGTTCATTCACAAAAGGAAAAAAAAATAAAATAAAATTCAAGTAGGAACATGCCTCTGTGAAAACTCTTACTGCTGATATCTACAGAGAAGAGCTTTAGTTCACACATGTTTTCTATTGCCACACAGGGGTACAAATGAGAAAATTAGGCTATAAGACTTGATTAAAGTTCCAATATAGAAATGTTTAAAAAACAAAGTGCCCACGAAACAACACTTTGACATTTTGCCTCGGCTTTGCTGTCTCGTCAGGTGGCCTCGAGCTCCCTTTGGAGCAAGGGAGCTTGATGCTGTTAGGACTACGAGACTCTCCATGTGGTATAGATCTGTCTCATTTCTCTGAAATGTGTTCTTTTGCATTCCAAAGCCCTTCCTATATTTCCTCTGAAGAAATCGTTTCTAATTTGGAAACCTTTGTAGATGGAATCCATGTATCGTTTTACTATTTGGTGGGAAAGAGCTCTCCTCTATGGATCCTGGGCAATAATAGATTTTTGTGGGAACGACGGCAATATGGCCAGATTCTCCATGAAAAGAATTGCTTTCATGCCGTTATTTGCAAGAAGAAGAACAGCTTTTGTTATTGAAGAAATTGCTTCTTTTCATCAAAAACCCTGATGCATTTAATTGACTTGGAAGATAGTCCCTGCCCATCCGTGCGGAGACTCTGCCTCCGGCAGATGTTGAAACCGCAGATGTCCACTGCACCAGACCAGAAGCATTGTTTTCCAAAGAGGTTATTACTTTCTAGTATTAAAAGTGAAGCTATTTTCACAAATAATGAAAACTCTTCTTTGCACAATTGTTTGAAAGTGGAGATAGTATCTGATGTTTTGAGCATTTTTTTTTTTTTTGAGAGGGCGGGATGAAAAGCAGATTGTGATTGATTATTCCTAAAGTGCTCTTAGGGAGACATTTAACAAGCACAGTGTTCTAGAAAGCACAGCTTTGAAAGGGCCTCATGGCTTGGCCACATGTTATGTATTAGAATTAATGTGATTGGAGATGGTTTGCGCTGTGGCGTTACTGCCGCTTGTTAGGGTAAGCGCTGAGGGTACGTGAACTAAATGTTCCTTGGTTCACAGGGTGGTGCATGATGCATTTTCTTGGCTTTCCTCACTAAGTCATAAATTGATTGAATGAGCTGAAAAACAAATCCAAGAGGATTTGCAGAAGGCAAGGACCCATTGGGGGCTCTTCTTGACCACGTGGCCGCTTGGCTGTGTTATGTAAAGCACACCACATCATTTCTGATTGCTTTGATGACTTCATAGGTCAAGTGCAACTCAGTTGATCTGTGTCTACATGGCACCACGGCAACTATTTACAATCAAAGCATCCTCTCTTAGAACCGGTTACACTGATTTTGTTTTGCCCTTGAGTTGACAGGCTTGTTTGGGTGTTGTATAGACAAAGCCTCATTTTTCAGCAGTAAAACCTCCTTCATTTGAACTGCTGATTCATAATTTGTGCTATTTTGACTTGAGTGGATCTAAAGTTTATCTTGGTACAGTCTGTTTAAAGACATTAATGAAATTAGTATGCTAATAGTGTAAACTAAGTGAGGCTGTGCAGGAGATTGGATCAGGATGGGAAGTGAGTACACAGCCCTATTCCCCCCCCCCCCCAAATCTCTAAAGTAAATGGAGAAAATATTTTGAGATTTAAAAACTATCAGTTCATCATATAAACTTATTATTATAAAACGAAAGTAATGACTATAATAAGACACACAGAATCAGTTGACTGAGGAAGTGCAGCTGTAGGATAGTGCAAAATATATGGATGGTCTCCAGGGAGCCCCTAAGTGTAAGATCCGAGGGGAAGATACCATCCAAGTGTAATATCAAGGCAGTTAATTGGTGCACTATATTGGGACAAGCAGATGGATTGATCCACAATCAATTTCAAAGTTCCAAACCACTGAGTTTGTTTTTCCTGGAATAGTGAGTGTGGAGATTTGGGTAAGAGAAGAGGGAATGCCCTCAGTGGGTTATGATAGCCACGTGGGAGGGGAAATCTCAGTTCTGTAAAATGATTTTCTGAGATTTCTTTGTTGGCCCATTGTTAAGCTCTTTTCCCGTGATGACAAGATATAGACTATGGTAAATAGAAACAATATTCATTAACAGGGGAACAAGGATTATCAAATACAATCAGAAGCATACAACTGAGTGTTATCATGCTTTAGGGACAATCAACTAAATGAATATAACATCTGATAAAAGGAAAGCCAGTGGAGCACGGAGGGAAAGGTTGTAAAAATAAGTGTAAATTATATTGCCAGGGCATGAGAAACTAGATCTCACCCAGGAAACAAGAAATCCATAAAGGATTTGATAAATTTAATATCAGGTTGATATTATTCAAGCATGAATTAATGAGCTACTAGGTTTAAAAAAATAAAAAATAATTCTAGAATATATCACCAAAGTAAAAATAAATGGAAAATATGAAAGAAGAGATGAATGTGAATTCAATTCTTGATGTTACAGAAATTTCTGAGAGTGGAAAATAATCAAAGAAATGATAGAAAAAAATTCCCAAGGGCATAGATATGAACCTTTAGATGACAGGTTGTTGAGTGAAAAACACCTACATACACTTAGATATATTGTGTCTGAATTTCAAAATTAAAAGATGTATAAAATTCTAAAGACTCAGCAAAAAATGTAACTTTGTGTGTGTGTGTGTGTGTGTGTGTGTGTGTGTGTGTGTGTGTGTATGGTACTGGGAATTGAACCCAGGGGCATTCTACCACCGAGCTACACCCCCAGCCCTTTTTATTTTTATTTATTTTTATTTTGAAACAGGGCCTCATTACGTTGTGGAGGGCCTCACTGCATTGCTGAGGTTGACTGAAAACCTACAATCCTCCCATCTCAGCCTCTCAGGTACTAAGATTACAAGTATCTGCGACAACACCTGGCTAAAACATAACACTTATGAGAAATGGGAATAGAGTAACATTAGACTTCTCATTGACATCACTGAAGACTAGAAGTAAGTAGAGAAGTACCTTTAGTGTTTAGAGGGGAAACACTTTTACATCCATAATTCTATATATTTCTAAGCTTGCTTGCAACTTATTGGATGGTAGTTTAAAATTATATGCCTAGAGTTTTAAATATATAATATAACTAATATATTTTCACATTTACAAAAGTTTAGAATGTTTGCTAATCACAGACAGACACATTCTAAAAGTACTATGAGTTTGAGTAAAATTAAAGAAAATAATGGAGACAAGGGAAAGATATCAGAACAAGAAATAATGTAATAAATAGTGATTCAATAATATTAAAATTATTATTTGGGTTAATTACTTAGACAAAGATTCAACACATGCTATTATTAGATTCTGCTTTAGGGACTATACATTGACAGACTGTTTAGACGCTTCTGTTACAAATGTAAGGAGAAATGTTGGAGGACTAAACACAATATGTGTTAAGGTTTGCATCTGTAACATCCCACAAAACTTCATGTGGTAGGCAACGTGGCAAGGTTCAAGGTTCAGAGGTCAGAGGTGGGTCACTGGGGGCGTGGACTTAACTGTGTCTGTCGCTGGCCTCCCTGCCTTTCTAGCTCTCTCCTTCCCAGCTGCCTTGGGCTAAACAGCTTTCATCTCCCATATTTCTTCCTTGGGGTGGGCCAACCATGAATGGAACTTCTGAAACCGTGAACTAAATGAACCATGAACTAAATGGACCTCTCCTCCTCTAAGTTGTTCTCTCAGGCACGTTAGTCACAGTAACAAAAAAAGCTAATACAACATGTACACCTCCCAAACCCTAAATGAAAAGAATGAAATGAGAGGGTTTGATCAATACAACAGGGGAAGAAAGGGTCTTGGGAAGCAACCAGAGGCATGGCTTATTAAAACTAAAAACATGAGGGAACATACAAGTCCAAATATATTTAAACATGCAGTCATTTAGCTCAATTCCCTATTTCTTTTTTTTTTTTTTTTTTTTTTTTTTTTTGCGGTACTGGGGATTGAACTCAGGGGCATTCTACCTTCGAGCTATACCCCCAGCCCTATTTTTTATTCTTTATTTTGAAACCGGGTCTCACTAAGTTGCGGAGTGCCTCACTATAGCTGAGGCTGGCCGCGAACCCGGATCCTCCCGTCTCAGCCTCCCGAATGCTGGGATTACAAGCGTGCGCCACCACACCCGGCTTTCAATTCCCTATTTCTTGATTGGGTTATTTGTTTTTTAATGTGAAGTCTTTTAAGTATTTTATATATTCTAGATATTAGTCCTCTATCGGGGAAGAGCTAGCAAAGATCTTCTATTCTGTAGGTTCTCTCTTCAGACTCTTGGTGGTTTCATTTGATATGCAGAAACTTAAGTTTAATGCCATCCATTTATTAATTCTTGTTTTAATTTTTTGAGCTTTGAGGAATCTTATTAAGGAAGTTTCTAACCATATGTTTGAGTGTTGGACGTCTGCCCTCCTCTAGTAATTTCAACATCTCTGGTCTAATATCCAGGTCTTTGATCCATCTTGATTTGACTATTTTGCAAGATGAGAGGTAGGGATTTAATTTTATTTTTCTACAAATGGATAACTAATTTTCCCAACACTATTTGTTGAAAAGGCTGTCCTTTCTCCAATGCGTGTATGTTTGGTACCTTTGTCAAAAATCAATTTGCTATAAATGTGTGGATTTGTTTCTGCATCTTCTGTTCCATTGGTCTATGTGTCTGTTTTTTGTGTCAATACCATGGTGTTTTAATTACTATAGCTCTGTAGTATAATTTGAAGCCAGGAATTGTGATGCCTCCTGCATAGTTCTTATTGCTGAAAATTGATTTGGCTATTCTGAGCCTTTTGTTTCTTCATATGAAACTTAGGGCTGATTTTTTCTAAGTCTGTAAAGAATGACATTGGTATCTTGAGAGGTGTTGCATTAACTCCGAAGATCACTTTTGGTAGAATGGCCATTTTGATAATATTTATTCTGCCTATCCAAGAGTAAGGGGAGTAAGATCTTTTAAGATCTTCAACTTATTTCTTTAGTGTTTTATAATTTTCATTGTAGAAGTCTTTAAGAAGAAATACAAACGGCCAATAAATACACGAAAAAATGTTCAACATCATTCGCAATAAGGGAGATACAAATCTAAACTACACTGATATTGCATCTAACCCCAGTCAGAATGACAATCATCAAAAAGTAAATCAACAATAAATGCTGGTGAGGATGTGAGGAAAGAGAAACTCTTCCACACTGTTGGTGGGATTGCAAATTAATGCATCTGTTATGGAGATCAATGTGGAGATTCCTCAGAAATGTGGTAATGGATCCACCATATGATCCAGATATTCTACTCCTAGGTATCTTTCTGAAGTGACTGAGATCAGAATATTATAACACACACACACACACACACACACACACACACACACACACACACCACACTTCCATGTTTTAGCAGCACAACTCACAATAGCCAAATTCTGGTACCAGCCTAGGTGTCCATCAGCAGAGGAATGAATTATAAAATGATGGGATATACACACAATAGAATTCTACTCAGCAATAAAGAAGAACAAAATAATGTCATTTTCAGGAAAATGGATGTGTCTGGAGAACATTATGCTAAGTGAAATTAGCTAGCCACAAAAAATGAAGGGTCATATGTTTTCTCTCATATGCAGAAGCTAGGAAGTAATCAGAACACATAAGGGGCTTCAGATAATGGATGAGAAACTCCAGTGGAGCCAGGTAGGTGGACTAGGGGAAAGTTGGGTGGGTGAATGGGGTGGTGTCAACCTCAATATCCTATATGGGGAGAGGGGGAGTGGAGAGGGACCTGGAGGAAAGCCCTCCAAGTGCTGTGTGCATGTATGTCAGTATCACTGTGAACCAAATTATGATGTGAGACTATGATGCACCAGTAAAAGTATAAAAAATAAAATAAAATTTGTTGGGCAGGAAAATGGCTTCATTTCTGCTCTATAATTTACCTAAAAATAAAATAAAATATGTAGTAATATGTACAAATCATATTAAAAGTAAATGGGTTAAATTCTTTCATGAAGAGACAAGGAATTCAGATTAGGTTAAAATAAAGAGATCAGATTATTTGATGTACTCCACTCAAACCTTATAAGCTTTCTCTAAATCACTCTATTATTTCCTTCCCTCTGAATATACCATCTGTGTGAAATCACTGCTACTACCTTTGTGAAGTCTAGGGACTGAATCATGTCTCAAAAAGGACTCTTGTGTGGCTTTTCCAGATAGAATTGAGTGAAACCTGGTACATAAAAAAAAAAAAACAAGAAAAATGCCACTATTATAGATTAAAAGGGACACTGACCATTCAAGGCATAAAGGAACCCTGTGATCCTCCAACTTTCTCTAGCCAGATAGCAGGCTGAGAAACCTGCTCATCACCCTGATGACATTGCCTCCAATCTCTTAAGATATGGCCAGGGGGGTGAGGGGAAAGGAAGTGCGTCCCAGAGAATGGAGCCAATGGCCAACAAGAATTATAGGCTGGGAAGTTTTTCCTAGGAAGCGTGACTTGGTCTGATTAAGAGCCTTTTTTTTTTTTTTTCTTTTTTTTTTAACCATGTGGGGTATGGTTCAGCATGATGTAGAGTAGGTATAGAGGTATAGACCAGTGACTGCTATTTGTAGCTCATTCTTCTTCTTTTGAAATATTTTGTTAACTATGCATCTATGCATATCCTGTTCCTGGCCCATCATTTATGTTGGTTGCAGTGCAGGGAGAACAGATAATTTGTCTCTGTAGTTCATGGGTCTTTAGATCAGGAGTAGCTACATCTGGATTGAAGGGACATCACAAGGTCTGGCCTTTGTGCCTGATGCTGTTATTAGATGAGCCTTTTGGAGATGTATTGGAGGGGAAGGGTTTTTTTCTTTTTGTTTCTGTGTGAGAGAGTGAATATTTGTGACCCAGTAGGTGGGCTGTGCTGGATTGAATAATCATTCTCAGTCTTATTTCATCACTGTGCCATGCTATCCTGCAGTACCACCCAGGGGAGTGATCACTGACTTTGGGCTTTGTCATAGAGTAGTATGGTATGGATTTGCTTATATTCTTTTGATGGCTTCTTATGTTTCCACCATCTGCCACAAGAAGAGAATGTCTCAAGGAGGTGCTTGTCCCAAATGAGTCACAAAGAATAGAATGATCTTTGGACCCAATCCATAATCTCATGGGTCCAGGATACCCCAACCAAGAGTAGAGTTCCAGACAACATTCAGACCCATGCATGAGAAATGTGAGCTGGCACTTTGTTTGGGGGCTGAATACTATGCAACCTACATCAAACAAAACAGAGTTGAGTAGCAAGAGTCACTTAGGTATGTTAGTAAGGATGGGCTGGGTTATGCTGGTACAACAATGACGATGTCCCAGTGGCTCATAACTACAACAAAGGTTTGTATCTCACTCATGCTGCCTGTCTGTGGAAGGTCAGCTGTGGCGTGGCTTCATGTGGTTTTACTCCTGGCCCCAGGATGATGGAGCAGCTTCAGTCTAGAATACGGGAAGTCTCACGGCTAAGGGGGAAACTGAGAGTTAGGGTTAGATATAGAATATTCCCTGGCATACACACGAACATCCTCCTAGCCCTTGGGGTGTTCCCCCATCCCTCCCCATACACCACTGTGAGGTTGGTAGTGATACCTTCCTACACGATCACAGCGGAAATTGATTTGTGGGAAGACAGTCATTTGGAAACTACATTCTCATTTTCAATGAGAATTAGAAGAACTTCAATTTGCATCTTAAACAAGAAGAACTTCAATTTACATCTTCTGCAATCTCTAGAGCAGAGGGGCGCATCTCGGTTCGGTACCTCTGGGCTGGTCCTGGAGTTCTATTCAGATAGCTAAGCAGCAGCATTGCCCAGCTCACACCCGGATGCACAGCCTTCAGAAGGCAGCATGTGCTGTTTGCACAGCTGGCTTGAGTAACATTTTGCCAAATTCCTTCACAATGGTGTTTCTTCTCCCTTTCTTATTATTTAGCCGTAAGGAAGACGCACAGTGTTACTCAAAATCCAGAATGGTTTGGCTCAAAAGCAACTCCTGAATGCCCAGCATGCTAAGTGTACCTCCTTTGAATGCAGGGGGGATGCAAGGTAAAAAGAAATGTCTATTTTTTAAGAAGGTAGAAGATGTGCCTGAAGTCTATGAAGCTACGCTCTTTGGGATGAGAAGTAATAGGAGCTGGGGCATGGCTGGAAAGGCTTCTCATGAAACCAGCGAGGCACACGCTACTCAGCACTGCGCTAGGAGTCATGTGGTGAACACATGGTAAGGCTTCATGGACTCCGTCTTTACATAGCCTCCAATGGAGATGAGAATGTAAAATAATAAATATTTATGCAAACCTACGAGGGAGCGCTGTGCCAAATTCAGCAAATGGGCTATAAAAATTCGTTTAAGAGCTCTGCGACAGCTTGGAAGTATTGACTTAGCCTTGAAAAATGCAGAGCGTTCCATATTATGAGGAGCTCACAGGGCAGGAGGGGTGCGGAGGAGCCCGCCTGGTGTGAAAGCAAGCAGGTTGGGGTAGTGAGAAGAGAGGGCTGGCAATCAAGAGAGATGCATCTGGACAGAATGCCTTGAAAGGCACACGAGGTTTTGGAGTTGATTTGGAAGAACCAAAGGAGGAGAAAGGATGGAGTGAAAAGGGCCATGCTGTTGAAAGCAGGAAACCTTGGATAATATTTGTTTTGCCTCCACGTAGTCTAATAGCAAGACCTACAGGATATTCATGGTCATGGACCCAAGACTAGTGGTGCATACAGATACTAGAACAATACATTTCTGGATAAATGCATGTCAAAAATTGGGATGACGTTTGAGGATCACAGGGCAGGGGAGCGTGAGGCATGGTGATCAGAGGAGGAACTGCCAGGCCAGAGCCATGTGCAGAGAGTGGATTTCATACTAAGTCATGGAAAACGTAGTTTATGAGCTAGCGACGGGTGGTCCGTTTTGGTTTGCATTTTTACAAAGAACACTGTGGTTGCATTGTGAAGAGAAGCATGGAGGAAGATAAAACCCAACGCTGGAAGAGTAGTCGCAAGGCCTCCGTAGTACGGACGGGTTACACAGAGAGGCAGACCACAGTGCCACCCACTTGACCCTGTTTTCCTGTAGTCTAGAACTGTACCATGAGAATGAATCTACCGGCCACCGATCAAATGGCAGATCGCCCAAATGAGTAGTCTAGTGTAAAAGACATCTTGACAACATTTGAGGGGGAAACCCCACTTTTATTCTGTTCGTGTAACTGTCTCTAATCCCTCTAGATGCTTCGGCCAACAACCAGAAACTCTCTTAACACAATCTTTTTGTCGTCATTGTGTGTGTGTATGTGTGTGTGTGTGGTACTGGGGCATTCTACCCAGGGGCATTCTACCTCTGAACTACATCCCCAGCCACATTTTTTATTCTTTATTTTGAAATAGGGTCTCACTAAGTTCCAGAGGGCCTCACTAAGTAGCTGAGGCTGACCGCGAACCTGTGATCCTCCTGTCTCAGCCTCCGAAGTACTGGGATTACAAGTGTGCACCCAGCTACAATAATTTGTGTGTGTGTGTGTATGTGTGTGTGACACAATCTTTTGTCTCTTTCTTCTTTCATTCATTTGCTAAAATGTCATGTTTCTAAAATATGCTAGAAATTAAAATAAACACACTGGGTAGGATGAAGACGCAGACTTCTAAAATAGGATGAGAAGTCATAGTAAATCTCACGACTTAAAAATAGAGACTCATTCTCTTCACACACGCTCTGTCCTGCTCACACGTGGAGCCAGGCGGTGCCACATGCTGGGTAGGCCCGTTGCGTGTGCTCCAGCCCATGTGGACACACACTAGACACATGCGACTCTGTGACACATGTGAGTCCTGCTGTAATCTGAGATGCCCATTCGGTCACTGCAAGCAGCCTGCTGCCAGGTCTGCTGAGTTCTTTACCAACCAGCTCTCATCTCGGTGCCTGGCTGAGACTTCAACAGCCCATGTAAATAACTCTTCCTTTCTTCCTCACTCTTCATTTTCCCTGAGATCCATGAAATCTTTTCTTCTTTTGGTTTCCGGTCTGCATTCATTTTTATTGACTGCACTTTTATTGGTGCAATGTAATTATACATCATAAGGAGGCTCAGAGTGAGAGGAACATACATGCACTCACACTTGGTGTGTTTATCTCCAGATCCAACCCCCTCCCTCCCCCTCTCTGTACATGTCATTGAGATTGGCATTGGTCATTTCTTTTGCAGTTCTCATTCTTTTACTCCTTATGCAGATGTAACCTCATCCTCTTCTACTCTAGCAAGCTTGAAGTTTCGGCAAAAAACAAGCTGTTGATATTTTCAGCAAAGCAGATCAGGGGAGTTTGCCCTGGAAATGTTCCATTTTCTGGGTGGTGGGAGAGGACCACCTTATGGGGTTTGCATATCATGCTGGGCAGCCCTTCAGGGCCAGTTGGAAGTCTTCTGGGTCTCTACTGGCCACCTGCAAATCCCTCTCCTCTGCAAATGTGAACCCTGGAACTATCTTTGAAAATTTGTTCTGCCATGGGTAGCCAAAATAAAGTTATTTATAAAGTGAGGTCCACTCTTCTATTTTTATGTACGTGTAAAACACCTCACACTTCAAAAATTCTGCACCTTTGTCCTGCCTCAACTTGAGTCGCTTGGACCGACCGTGTTTATATTATATCCAAAAGAGATAGAGCTCTTGGAATAGAAATTCACCAGTATGTGCGCATTGAAGAGAACACTGGTGTGATGTTTATTGGTTTGCAGATCTGCCAGAATGTAAAGAATGAAGTGTTGCTTCCATGCTGACCACTCTTCCAGGCTTAACAGAAAAGAACATTCCAGTTCTGCTCAACAGTGCCTACAACAACAGACAGTTCTCTATTTAATTTGGACTAATTTATGTAAGGCTATATTTTGATATAGGAGTCTTTTACATATCAATGTCATCCGCTTATAAAAATATAGATTTTGTGTGTGTGTGTGTGTGTGTGTGTGTGTGTGTGTGTGAGAGAGAGAGAGAGAGAGAGAGAGAGAGAGAGAGAGAGAGAGAGAGAGAGAGAGAGAGAGAAGAGGCGGAGGTGGAGGCGGACTAGTGATTGAACCCAGGGGCACGCTACCTGTGAGCTACATCCCTGACCCTATTTTATTTTTTATTTTGAAATAGGGTCTCTCTAAGATACTGTGACACTGGCTCAAACTTGCAATCCTCCTGTATCAGCCTCCCAAGTACTGGGATTACAGGCTCACACCACCACACCAGCCTGGTGGGTTTCCTATTTCTATGTATCCCTCAAGCTTATCTTTTGGTCAACCACTGGCTTACAATATTCTCTTAGATGCTGATGTCACATTTGCAGAAGACTATCTCAAAGTCAAGACCTTCCAAAAGACTTGGACATGAAAGCCTTGACTTTGATCATTAATGGGTGGGTTTTCTCTCTTTTAAAGTAGGAACTCTTAGCTGAACTTGAGCTTCGATATCTAATGCTGTAATATTTGGAGACAACACTAGTCTTTAAGGTTTTTTTTTTTTTTTTTTGAGATTACAAACTCTAAATTTTATTAGAAAGCTTAAATATACTTTCATACAATTCATAACATTGAAATATCTTTTTAATTTTTTATTGGTGCATTGTATTCATACATTGTTGTGAGGTACAAACTGGTAGAGACATACATGCACGCAGGTCTCATTTAACCCTTCCCTGATTCCCACCCCATTCCCTCCCCTCTCCCCTTTCTCATGTTCGGTTTAGTGATTGACTTAGATTTGTGTGTAAATGTACATCCTGTGCATTAGGGTGTTTTCCTCCCCCACCACCTTCAGATAGGTCACCTTCTTTGTGTATGCCCCGGCCAGCAGGGGTGGTGAACGGGAGACCAAGGCGGCTAATCCTAAGGGAATGAGACAAACAAGGGACACAAAAGAATGGAGGCAAGACAGGATTCTGATCAAGCCTCAATTTTTTATTAAAGGAGGACAGCTTAAGTAGCTAGAGGTGAGGGGTGGGGTCAGGGGGGTTCAGGTAAGCTTGTGTGGGCTTGCATGATTGGTCAAGGTTGATCGTGTCCTTTTTAGGTAAAGGCTACAGCAGGATGAGGATAGAGCCTGCTTCTGCATTGTCATTGTGGCCTGCCGAGAGGGAGTTCCCTCAAAGTGTGAGTTACAGCTCTGACCAGTCTGGCTCCCAACATCTTTGCTCACCTGGGGTTTTGGGGTTTTCCTTCTTCATCTAAAGTCCCTCCTATGACCCACTTTCTCCCCATATTCCACAAATTAGGGAGAACATTCAATTTTTTACTTTTTGTGACTGACTAATCTCACTTAACATAATGTTTTTCAGGTTCCTCCATTTCCCTGCAAATGACATGATTTTGTTCTTTTTATGGCTGAGTAAAATTCCATTGTGTACATATCCCATAGTTTTGTAATACATTCATATGCTGATGGACAGTTGGTTCCACAGTGTGGCAATTGTGAATTGTGTGGCTATAAACATATTCATATATTAGTCTGGTAGTTTTGTTTCCATTCTTTTGGGTAGATAGATACCCAGAAGTGGTATTGCTGGATCCTATGGTAGGTTCATTCCCACTCATCTGAGGATCTTCCATACTGTTTTCCAAAGTGGTTTCACTAATCTCTAATCCCACCAACAGTGTTTTACAGTTTCCACACCCTTACCAGCACTTGCTACTGTTTGTGTTTTTAATGATTGTCATTCTAATTGGTGTTAGGTAGTTTTGATTTGGAAATCTCAGGGTAGTTTTGATTTGCATCTCTCTGATTGCTAATGATGTTGAACATTTCCTCATACATTTATTGGCCATTTGTGTTTCTTCTTTTGTGTCTATTTAGAGCATTTGCCTTTTTTTTTTTTATTAGTTATTTGTTTTTATCCTCTGTATTCTCTCCCCCTCATCCCATTACCTATTCCTTCCTGTAGACGGCAAATGTCTAATGTCTAACCTCAGGGAGGCCTGTGGTAGTGTAGAAAACAGAAGTAGCCTGCAAGTCATAAGTATTTTCCTGGCTATTAAAGAGTCATTGTGAACAATCAAGAAGTGGAAAGGTTTCCCTCAGAGATATCTTAAATATTTCCTTCGAGGAGGGGAGAGGGTGGGATTTGTGATCTCAGGAGCACACTGAACCTTCTCCAGATTCTAGACAGGATGTTGGTTAGATCTTTGAGAGTAGTAGCTTCATTGGTATCTAGCGTGCTGGTACTACAGGGCAGATTGCAAAAGCTTTTCAGGCATGACAGAAATCATGAGAAAGCTTCTGGGCATGAAGCGCAGGCTCAGAGGGTCACTAAACACCACAGTGGTCATATGTGTGCTGCAGACCCACGAAACACTTCCTCTTATTTATTTTTTTATTGGTGCACTGTAATCATACATCTTTGTTAGGTACAAGCTGGTAGAGGCATACATGTACACATTTCTCATTTAACCCTTCCCCAATTCCAGCCCTACTTCCTCACCTTCCCTCCTCCTCAAGTTCAGTTTAGTGATTGACTTTGATATGTTTGTGAAAGTACGTCATGTGCATTAGGGTGTTTCCCTCCCACCCCCATCACCTTCAATTAAGTCACCTTCTTTGCTCATCTAAGGTTTCTCCTTCTTTGTCTAGAGTCCCTCATGTCCCATTTTCTCCCTAATTTCCGAATATAAGGGAGAACATATGGTTTTTTTACTTTTTGTGACTGACTACTCTCACTTAGCATAATGTTTTCCAGTTCCATTAATTTCCCTGAAAATGACATGATTTTGTTCATCTTTATGGCTGAGTAAAATTCCATTGTGTGCCTATTTCATAGTTTTGTAATCCATTCATCTGTTGATGGACATCTTGGCTGGTTCCATAGTTTGTCAATTGTGAATTGTGTGGCTATAAACATAGATACACATTCATCGGTCTGATAGTTTGGTTTCCATTCTTTTGGGTAGATACCCAGAAGTGGTATTGCTGGATCAAATGGTAGGTTCATTCCCATTCATCTGAGGATCCTCCATATTGTTTTCCAAAGTGGTTGCACTAATTTGCAATCCCACCAACAATGTATTAGGGTTCCCACTTCTCCACACCCTTGCCTGAATTTGTTGTTGTTTGTGTTTTTGATGATTGCCATTCTAATTGGGGTTAGGTGAAATCTCAAGGTAGTTTTGATTTGCATCTCTGATTGCTAATGATGTTGTTTAATAGGGACTATGTGGGCAGCATGGATGGCTGGGGAGTTCCTATAATTTCTGAGCACAAGTATCCCACTGGGTCAAGGAGATGACAGCTTGAAATGTAAAATAAGTTGCTTCATAGAAGTGTTGACTGTTTCTCACTGGCTGGAGTATGTGGCCTGCTATTTGTGTTCTCTGCATATGTATAGAGTTCCCCCAAGTCACCACTCCCAAGAGCAGCATGGTATAAAATCTAACAAGCACAAATCATACAGTCTTAAAGGACATCATTCTCTAGGACATAGTGAAAGAGTGAGAGTATCCTCTTTCCATATTAAGCACTGAAGTAATTTTATTTTCTTTAGGAGAAAAGAGATTAGAACTTTCCCTTCTTCTCTCAGATAACTACCCTGTAGCTCTGACTGTAGGAATCTGGACAATGGAAGCAGTTTCTATGACAGGAGCAATCTTATGGGAATGTCTTGGGTCCTTTTGTAGAAAGATCAAAGAATGTGGGCATTATTCTAGGCCTTTTTTTTTTTTTTTTTTTTTTTGGCTTCTTCTGGCTTTCAGGATATGTCAACAGGATGACTGAGAGACAAAATTTGTTTGGAGTCAACTATTTTCATCCAAATATTCAGTAAGAGAACTCATGGCTAACTGATTCGTTAAAAGCCAAAGTAGGATGTGTGTGTGTGTGTGTGTGCGCACATACACATGTATTTGACACACAATTTTCTTCCTGACTTTTCTCTGTTCTTTCAGCTTCAATGAAAATGGAGAAAGCACAAGTGAAAAATAAAGATTATTGATAAAGACAAGAATTATTAGCTTCTCTCCTTTCCTACACTTAGTGTTGACAAAATATGTAGTTTTAGACAGGTCAAGATGTTTACAAGTGATTATTTAGTTCCTGTTTGATACATGATAATGTAAGCTTGGATCTAGTTACCAATTTAGATTGTGTGTGGCAAACTTTGCTAAAGAAGGCCTCCCTAGTACCATCTTCTCCAGAATTGTGGTGGTATAAAGTAGATTGTCAAGGACCATTTTGGAAGAATTTCTGTTGGATGGCATGAAAATATCAGAAGATCCTCAAGGAATCCTGGCATAAGCCCTATGTTACTGTGGTTTTTGACATTAAACTTTTCTTAGCACAGGTACTCAGGCATATAATTCATATCTGGCATAGGAACCGGCTTCCCTAAAAAGAAATATGAAATGAGGAACATATGGCTGAGCAGTTACTAAAAAGTGGGAAAAAAAATCTAGAGAGAAAATGAAATGGAAAGTTTCAAAAAGAGAGAGGAGTTCAATTAGGAAGGCCCAATTTACCAAATAAAAACACAGGTTGCCCAGCTAAATTCGAATTACAGATAAATAACAAATGTTTTACAAATATAAAAAAAATTGCATGTGACATATTCACGCTTAAAAATTATTCACTGTCCATTTGAAATTCAAATTTCATGGAAAACTTGTATTGTAGCTGAAAAATCCTAGTACAAATAGGCGTAATTTCTGAGAAGGATGCAGGATCCAGAAATAGTGTGACAATCCCAGGATGAACTCAAGAAAATCCCACCTCCAGCCTGGGGAGCACTGTGTTGAGGTCTAGTCTCCTGGAGTTTCCCGGTGTGAAGGAAATTCTTAGGTAGTCCTGAGAGGCACATAGGTCAGTAGGAGGAAGAACAGAAAAAAAGAAGGTGGTTGTGGGAAATGATCATTTTCCAAAGAAAGAATACCACCAACACAAGGCAGAGAGTTTTGAGTAATAACTTGAAGTTCAAGAAGAAAGCAGAGATAGTGAAAGTACGCTGGTTTCCTCTAACTCCATCCATACCTCTTTTCTGGAATACACGCTGGAATCCAATGTGTATTCCAGGAGAATCAAGAGAGATTTGGCTGGGACTGGATTTTCCCAAACTTGCAAGTAACATTGAATGGACACAGTCTGGAGTTTCCTTTCTCTTTTTCTCAATTTAATTATTTTATTTGCATTTAGACCTAATATACATGGGCATTCCCATAGTAATGAGATAATATAAAGTAGGCCTTTGGCTTTATGATTTAAGGAAGTAATTACTGCAAGATGAGTTTAAATGCAGTAGGCAGTTTAAGAGGCGCGTGGGCCAGCGTCTTGATCATTTTCATTTTTCACTCATGTTTCCTTGTTCTTACTCTCTGTTCTGCAAACATATAATCCGTAGTAATTAATTTAAATTTTCTTTTGATGTTGAGCTTGATCAGCTCTTAGTTTAAATACCAAACACTCCACACACCACAGATCCTTGTTTTAATCCATGAGCGTAATCAGCATTTCCTCCCCTCTTCATGTGCTTGCTATTAGCAAGCCTCCAAATTCTGTTCTCAATTACCAGTGATATGCTAAGTGTATGTATAGCAGAAATTTGCTAATTTGTAACTTAAAAGACTGGAAAACAATGAGCTTAAATTAATTGGGTATCTGGTATTTTTTAAATTACAAAACAACCAAACATTAACTAGGCTGAGAAAGAACAATTATCGTACTTTCAACTATGCATTATTTTTATATGAACAGATAATGGCTAACCTGCGACTCTGAGTTAGCTCACAGCTATGTGTATGTATGCAGCTAGGTATTTAGGCACTGGTTCTAAGCCAACATGCCTGAGCCAATTTGCGAAGAATTAATTTACCAAAAGTCTATTTGCTGAGCTATGAAAGAATTTCTTAGAGTTGTAGCTTTTCTTGTATCCCTTCTCTTATCCTTTTGCTTATCAAGCACTATATATGGGTGGTCTTTTCCCTTAAGTACAGTTCAGGGAATTCTCTGTGGGAATTCACTCATTTCTCTGGTGGAAAAATGGTGATAATAGTGAAATTTGGCGTTAAAATGTTGGTTAAAACATTAATTTGGGCCTTTGAACCTGGGAATGCTCAATAGAGAACCAGAAAGGATTCGTGGGTAGAGGAGGACGCCAGGAATCTGGCTTTGTTTCTAAGAGGTATGTGACTTGAATAACTTATCTTCTAGAAGCTTAAGTTTCCTCATCTGAACACAGTTGTCAGGTGTCTCAATTGAGACCTGGGACCGCAGGTAAGAAGTTGGCTGTGTTGTGCAAACAACTCAATTGAGCGTGTGGGCCCCTTTACCTGCAGGGAAGTGTCTTGGGTTGCCTTCCCTGTTATTTATTGTATATGGTACATAACCGATAGTGTTCCAATGGATAGAAGGTCAAGAACGTTAGTCCTCTGTCTGCCCTGGCATTCTCTGACTTCATAACTGACACAGAAAGAAGAACCATCGCTTTGGGAGTCAGAGTTTCTGGGTCTCTGGCTTGAGGAATTTTCCTCTTAATAGTTCCCCCAGGACACTTATAGTACAGATTTGGATAATGTGCTTCGACTAAGTGGGATAGAAAAGCAAGATACTTAGAACTCTTTTAAGAATAAAATAAAGTCTTTGATGTCAAAATAAGAATATTTAACAAATGGGTGTGTACACCTAATACATTCATTCGTTTGGCAAATATTTATTGCATATGCACTGTGTGCTTTCACAGTAGATTTAGAGATCCGGGGATAAACGTTTTCACAAAGACTTGCTCATGGCTTTTTAGAAGATAGTCATGCCATCAGGCAAGCAAATATAATACAACATGATTAGCTCATTGTAATTTATTCACAAGATTATATTGGACATGCCAAGTCCCAGAATAACATCAGAGGCCCTTTGTGGAAATCCTTCATGAATCACAGTGCTTCTGTCTGATAGACAAGATGCTCAGGCCACAGCTGACTTAATCTGCTCCCCTGTGGCACATCGACAAGCTAGACAGTGTCCCGTACGGTGAGGTAAAAGATTAGGACGGTGGAATGAACAAGGCTTGGTAACTGAGTGTACGGGAAGTCCCAGGGATAAGTCCTAGGGCTTTTGGTACAAGTAAACAGATTCTGAAGCTCCCCATTCTTAAGCAAGAGAACATGGGGAAAGAAAGAAATTTGAAGGGGATTGATGACGAATTCAGTTTTGTTTCTTTTGGACTTGAGTCATAAAGATGTATGATTGTCTTTTTTTATTATGAGGTCTAAGCGAATGATTGAAGGCCCCATATGAAACAAGGTAGATATGGAAGCAAATTATCCTGGATTCTGAATGAATCTGGCCTGGGTCTACTTTTTATTTTGGGGGTGTGTGTATGTGGCACTGAGGATTGAACCCAGGGGCATTCTACCTCTGAGCTATATCTCCCAGCCCCATTTTTATTTAATTAATTAACTAATTAATTAATTTGTATTTATGTGATACTAGGGATTGAACCCAGGGGTATTCTACCTCCGAGCTACACCCCCAGCCCTATTTTTTATTCTTTATTTTGAAGCAGGGTCTCACTAAGTTGCGGAGGGCCTCACTAGGTAGCTGAGGCTGACCGCGAACCCGGATCCTCCGGTCTCAGCCTCCCAAATGCTGGGATTACAAGCGTACACCACCACGCCCAGCTTATTTCCTTTTTTTTTTTTTTGAAACAGGGTAAATTGCAGTTATGTAATTACAGGACTCACTCAGCTTAGATTGGCAGTAGCTGAGACTCCCTTAAGGCCTCCCTACTGATTGTGCTGTCCTCTGCCCTCAGGGTTAGGCTGGGAGGCTGCTCACTGGGACATCCCCATGTCCAGTTGCATCCCCCTCACGAATGCCCTCGGACTCAGAGCAAGGCTGTGCAAGGCCAGGGGAGGATCCCAAACCAAAGGAACAGCAAAGGGAATTCTGTCTTTGCTTTGGGCTGCTTTCTCACTGACTCTATGGATAAGAGAATGGCCTCTTGTTTTCCATTTCGCCCATATTCTTTGTCTCCGGGGAGAAGGTGAGCTGGAGTCTGAAGCAAGGGCGACTTATATAACTCTCAAGCTTCTGCTCCTGTCCTTTCAGCCTCGTTTGTTCTCTCAATAGTGTCTAGGTTGCCTGCGAGTTTCTTTTACTACACAATGGGGAAGTTGTTTACCACTAGAAGGAGTTCATCGGGTGAAATTTACCCAGGCTCACTTAAAACTGATGCTGCACGCATGCCTGACTTGCTTCCAGGGTTACTTACTCCTTTCGCTCTTGCTAAGGGATCTGTCAGTCAAATGAGTAGCTGCTGTAAAGCAACCTTGCAAGACTCCTTTCTCTTGACCATAACACACGAAACACTTTGAAAACAGATAAGCAAAACTTTCTCACACTCTGTTGTGTGGGTCTCCTTGCTGTCAATATGATGGAATTCACGTTGTGCAGAGAATTTGGGGAAAAATTCATCAGATTTTGTTTTTCAGCACCTCATGTGCTAAAAATTCGTCAGATTTTGTTTTTCAGCTCTAACTTTTAGAAGTTAGTGTGATAGTGCGTATCCACTTTTCAAATTGCAAGTCCTTACTATGATACACAGTTCACTCTTCCTTGTGGCAAATGAGATGTTTCTGTTTGCATTCTCTCTCTCTCTCTCTCTCTCTCTCTCTCTCTCTCTCTCTCTCCTCCATTAGCATGAATCTAGAACTTCAAAGCCACGATAAACATTTTTAGTACTTTTTTAAATAAATTTCTTATTGTGGTTGCAATACCCAAGGAACTCTGTGGAGATGAGCTTTACGATGATGATGAATTACTGTTTCAAAGAGAAGGCGGTGGCACTGATAAATATTAAAGAGCCACCGTTGCCCCCATGACAATCATTTTATTTAGTTTCTTCTCAAACCGATTCTCTGTCCTTCTCTCGCCTTTTGTCGCTGTGCTGATTTGCATGACAAGGCGGCCTCTGGTCTTTGGGAGCCTGTCTGCTTGGGCCGCTGTCCTCCAGTCCAGGCCTGGCCCTCTCTGTTGAGGAGCTGAATGACAGAGAACTGAGGACCAAGTGGCCCCTGGAGCAGATGAACTCGGACCAACAAAGGGCCCCTTTTCATGCAAATGTTCACAGTCATTTAACATGAAGGAAGAGAAGAAATGGGGTCATCGGATATCAAGAGAACCGGACGGTACTGGAGGTGCTTCTGCGGAGTTTTGACATCTCCTTCCCAGAGTCATCCATCAAAGTGTCTATCAAATGTGAGGCCACATTTCCAGTTTGGGGAGCCTGAAATGAAAGCTCAGTGACGGGGCCTGGTGTGCGTTGCCGCTGGTCCCCTGCACGTCTCCTCTAATCTGGTAGCTCATTTCTAAGCAAAGGAGCAGGCCCCAGTGAGCTCGCTCTGCCTCGAAGGGCTCTTTATCCTTTCTTTCTTAAAGTTTATTTTTCCAAGCTTGACTCAAGTTCTGTTCACCATTCTCAGAGTCCTTCCTTTCAGATTGATTTTTTTTTTTCTTTCAGAAATCTCATTGCAAGTCGGGGGTGGTGACGCACACTTGTAATCCCAGTACTTGGGAGACTGAGACAGGCGGATCCAGGTTCTTGGCCAACCTCAGCTACTTGGTGAGGCCCTCCGCAACTTAGTGAGACCCTGTTTCGAAAATGAATAAAAAATAGGGCTGGGGGGTGTAGCTTGGAGGTAGAATGCCCCTGGGTTCCATCCCCAGTACCGCAAAAAAAAAAAAAAAAAAAAAAAAAAAAAAAAAAAAAAAAAAAAAAAAAAAAATCTAGTTGTGTTTTAATATAGTGCCAATCACTTAATTACCAGTTCTTTCCTATGAGCTGAATTTTCTCCAAAATTGATTGAGGAACGTGACCGTGTAAAGTCTGCCTCGTATTTATCTGCAGCTCTTAGAGTCTCAGATGTAGAACATGCATTTGTTAGACTAGCTGTACTTCAAGAATTATCAAATTAAATAGGATACGTTTATTTGAGATGTACATCTCCCCACAAAGGCTTTTCTTCTAAATTTGAGACAATTTGAGACTCATGGCACTTTACCTTAAAAATAAAGCAAGTTACATGGCCTGCTTTTGATTAACTGGCTATTCAGAGACATAATAATTAATTGACTCTTCAGAGACAAGTGGTCAATTAATGTATTTCAGTTCAAATAATTTTTAAGTCAGAGGCTTGATACCAATTCATACTATTTTGGTGGGGATATAATTTCTAATATTATTTGTGAATATTTATAACAGCAAATACTTCTGTGCCTGGTACCAATCTAAGCATTTTGAGTATGTATATTTTCTTTTAATGAATTATCATATCAGCTCTATGAGGTAGGTGGTATTGCTATTATTTCTATTTTATTGATAAGGAAACTTATTGTTAAATATCTTTCTGACAGTTCTGAATTTGGGTCTTGGTAGCCTGAACTCTCACCACCTTTTTCTAGTCTATGTATTATGCTACCATTGAGTTTTTCTTGTAGTCTTAGCTTTCCTGTGTACAGTGTCTCACTATCTAAACTCAGGGGCCAGGCACTCGGAGTCTTCTGATGGGCCTCTTATCTGAGCTCTTGCTGCTCACCACACAAGACTCGATGTAGGATTCAATTTGGACAGAGATTCACTCTAAGTAAATATGGTAGGACATTGCAGGCAAAGTTCTATACAAGACTGCTGGAAATATTGAAAACTAGTCCAAAACCATAAAGCATAAAAAAGCATAAAGCTAAAAAAACATAATCAAAGGTCAGGTAGTTTGTTGAGGGTTCCTTTTAGTCACAATTTCTGCTGGTCCCTTGATGGAATTAAATTGTGGAATGGATAAATGAAGATGAAATTGTAGAGTGTTATAAAACTAAAAAACAAAAAGGAAGGGGGGCATATAAAACTGTCAGGAAAATGTATAATGTAAAGAAAACAATCCCTGAACTTGCTTCCCTTTGTGATAAAGGAAATAGATTTCGTAGTTGAGAAGGAAAAGACTCTTCATTTCTCTGACGCTTATTTATGGGGGCAAATTTGTCTTCTGGGATGGATTACTACTGATGCTGGCTGCTCTTTAAGTAACTCCATGGGTGTGTGTGTGTGTGTGTGTGTGTGTGTGTGTGTGTGTATGTTTTAGTACATATGTGGGTTTGCATGCTCCTTTTTAGAAATATATTGGAACTATTTAAACTCTATGTTTTATGAAGTAGTATTTGGAGAAATCGAGGCAACATTCTCTCCTGTCATCCAAAGAGATGGTACAAATTTGAAGTGAACATGAAATTTAACTCCATGCTCACATTGCAAAAAAAGTGATTCTCAGGGTACAAACCAGTACTGGAAGTTACGACACTAAGTCCAGGTTATACGAGAACTAAAGAGCAGGAGTGAAGAAAGGTTTGGCAGAGCGGGCGACTTTCGGGGGAGGTTCATAAGATAAGACAGGATCTGTCTGGACTAAAACAAGGACAGGGACCCTCCCCAAGTGTGGACAGTGCACATGGGCAGGATTTCGTTGGGAATTGTAAGTGGGGAAGCAGAATGTGGAAGTGCTGTTTCGTTTGTCATGGCTTCTATGTTGAATGCTTGGTGCTTTTGATGACTTAACTCATCTTTAAAACTACCCTCTGAGAAAGTGTTTTGGAGTTCAGCCTCAGCTTTGAGGTGCTATGGCTGGTGGGTTGGCCTCCGATAAAGGCAGGTGGGGTGTTTCCAGGGCACCTGCCAAGCGCCCTGTGTCCATGAGCTGCTCATTTTCGTTGCAGACTATATAAGATGAAAGAGAGTGTATTTGGATGCTAAGTAGAGATACAGCCTTTTGGGGGAGCTGAGGTGCTGGTGCTTGGGTGTGCACCGCCCTCCCTATTCCATCTGCTTCCTATTTCTTCTTCTCTCCTGCGGCATGAGCATATCTCAGTCTTAGTTTGAAATAAAGGGGAAATCAAAGGCTCCTCTGTGGAAAAGTTTCTCACCTGACCTTTGCACGGTGCATGTGTACACTGCTTATGCTCAGTAGAGATGCAGATAGAGAAGCCTTCTCTTCCCTTTATAGTGTAAAATGGTTGTCTGAATTTACTTTGGTCATCTGCATTTGTCATGAGTCAAGGTTAACATCTGACTCGCAGAAATCACACTCAATCATAGCTTGGTAATAATTGCAACAGCATGAAGTGCATGTGAGTGTGTGTGTGCACGCATGTGTGTGTGTGTGTGCGCACGCGCGTGCCTGTGCGCTTGTAAAGGGAGAGCAAAAGGGAGCAAATTTTCTGTTTACAAGTACAAAATAACCAAAGGAAAAAAAATTTTTTTTCTGAAATGTTAATGTGCAGGGCTCCCGGGCCTCTCCCGGAAGCAGCTGCATTCCCTCAGAGAGAGCGCCAACCTCTGCAGATGCTGCCCAGGGTGTGTGCACCCTGCCGCGAGCACAGAAACCACAGACACGTTGTCTGTGGTGTTAAGAAGCAAATAATATGGCCATAGCTACTGCTTTCATCTTTCGATTGGCATCTGAATATAGGCTGTTGTTTTAAAGTAGCAATTAGCCGAGCCCCCCAGGGAATGCCTCTCCAAAATGCATGCTTGTCTTTATGAGTCTTATTATTTTGCGTATGTATTGTCTTGTTCAGCGACTCAGAGCTACATGGTTATGGTCTGGTTTCTTTGGGATTCTTCAGTGCGATAGACATAGAGTTGACGGCAAGGGCTGCAGTCTGTACCCAAATCAGAGGTCTTATGTAACACTGTGAGGATAATCATTTTGTTTCTGGTGTTTATTTCACACTTATAGAAAAATAGAGAGTCAGACAGTATTTCTTACCACGATGCACTTACACCCCGGAGGGGCTAGATTCCAGATGTACCTGCCTGCCGGCTAAAACAGGAAAGATTGATTTGAGAATTTGGTTGGCAGTGACTTCCAACTTTTATCTTAGAGGGAAATGTATGCTGAATTGATTTGTTCATTCCACAGCGTCAGAGATGAAATGAGGTTTCAGCTTTAAGGTTCACCCGCCTTATTCCAGTCAGATAGACAGCTGGAATATTCTGTCAGGGTTGCGATGCTCTTTCTTCAAAGACCACGAGGATGGGGTTGGGCCTAGTCCTAAGTGGAAACAGAAAAACTGCCTCTCACCCATTGTCTTCTTTCTGAAAGAACTTAGTACACACGTCTCTCAATGAATTGCTCATGAAAATTGTGTATATTCTTGCATATGATGCACAAATCCACAAATGTCTGGAATTTCTTTACTTGTTGAATTGTAATTGTTTTCTGTCATAGTGTTTGTGCCTTATTCTTTTCGACTCTTCCCTTATAGAGAGAAATGCAAGGAAAAGAAAAAGACCAAAGGAATGATAACTTTGAAGCATTCTTTCTTTGTGTAGTTTCTAATGAAGTTCACGCTGTAATGACATAGGCTCTTTGCGTGTCTGAGAACTTCTCCTCATAGAGCAGCTACACCGAGGTGGAGAGCTAGAGCACCACGTGGGCCATGACTCATCCATGGAGGCATCAAATTAATCGATTTCACCCTTTGGCCTTTGCGTTTATGTGAAACTGCCAATTCTCACCTTTTCTACCCTGGATGAATCGCAAACAGAAACCAGTTGCCATGGCTGCATCTCCTCAGGGCTAGAGATAACGCTGACCAAGCTCGGAGCTCGAAATGGACCCTCACCTATCTCTTACCTGAGATGCCGAGGAGTCGGTGTTCTCAGTAAACTGTATTAGGATGGTCCAGACCTCGTGCAGCCTGCCTTCAAGCCAGCTAGCTCCCTCTCTGCATTGTGCATACCGTTTGCCCATGGCTCCTGTGCGCTTTTAAGTTACGAGCTTCTAGAGAGACAGTTGTTCCACTTACATTAGGTTCCTCGGCAGGCAGATTCTGAGACAGAGGTGGCTGGCACTCTGAAAGTTCTTTAGGAAGTGGTCCTGAAGAGATACCCATAGAGGGGGAGGGAGAGATACAGGTTTGGGTAGAGGGGGGAGGAAGTTAGGCTGCAAGAAAAACTTCAACCTACCTTCATCACAAGTTCTAAATCTAGGATGACACTCTAAAGACGTCCCAAGTTGGGGGAAAAAACTGGACTTTTAATCCCCGTGTTGAACTGTCACTAGTTGTGGGCTGCCGTAAGAGTTGACTTTCTCTTCAGCAGAGGCAAACCAAGAAGGGCTAGGGGCTGAGAGCTGTCTACACAACACTCCTAACAATGGGGAAAAAGCTTTTTAGTGCTGAAGGAGGATCTCCATGGCACAGCACAGATGCCACTAATCCTGTGTATAGAGGTGGTCCTATTGTCAGTCCATTTGTTTAGTTAAACATTACCTAAGTCTGTGTCCAAGATGTTCTGACAGATATCAATTCTAAGTAAAGTAAACGTATTGTGTTTTAAAGACTACAAAAATCAACGAGGCATGGTGGTACATGCTTGTAATCCCAATACTTGAGAGGCTGAGACAGGAGGATCACAGGTTTGTGGCCAGCCTCAGCTACTTAGTGAGACCCTCTGCAACTTAATGAGACCCTGTTTCAAAATAAAGAATTAAAAAATAGGGCTGGGGGTGTTGGGGGTGTTGCTCAGAGGTAGAATGCCCCTGGGTTCCATCCCCAGTACTGCAAAAAAAAAAAAAAAAAAAAAAGAAAAAGAAAAAGAAAAAAAGACTACAAAAATCAAATACTCAAAATCAAATGAAATATAAATGACAAAACAATTGCTGTTTTTGTAGGTCACATTTGAATTTTATGAAACTACCATCTTTAAGCTTTATAAATGGCTAAAAGTTGGTGATTTCTCATGGAACACAGTATTTTAAATGATTGGGAAACTTCATAAAAATATAAGAGGAGTCTATAGGCAGCTTGTTTTGTAAGAGCCTTCCAATTTTCATTTCATTAACATAAAATGAAATTGGAATTATGGTCTCAGAGTTATGAGTATGGTTTATTGAAACACATGTGGTTACCGATCGGTGACCTAGACTCAAAGGAAATACTTTGACCCTCCATCAAAGAACAGGTCAAAGAATGTCTATTTAGACATTTCTAGTTAAAATGAAATGTTGAAAAAAATGTCTTCTATTTACAGATCGACACTTTATTTTTGTTCCTTCTTATTAACCAACCATTTATAATCTTGTCAATAAGAAGACGGCTTCTATAGTACTAAGAGGCTCATCCCCAGCCCTTTGGTGAGGTTTGGCATTAATCTTCTTATCCAAAATGGGTCATCTTCTGCTAGGGGTGATACAGCAGTACAAAGGAGAGTCTCAGAGCCCGAGTTTGGCTTTTATTGTCCTGAGCATCAGTCTCTGGTTAGTCTGGTGATTTTCTCCTTCCCACTACTTCTGCCTGGTGCCTGTGACACTTCTTTTTTTTTATTTTTTATTTTTATTTTTTTTTTTGCGGTACTGGGGATTGAACTCAGGGGCATTCTACCTCCGAGCTACACCCCCAGCCCAATTTTTTATTCTTTATTTTGAAACCGAGTCTCACTAAGTTGCGGAATGCCTCACTAGGTAGCTGAGGCTGGCCGAGAACCCGGATCGTCAGGACTCAGCCTCCCGAATGCTGACACTTCTGTTCCTTCCAAGCTGCGGGCTGATGTTTAGCTTCCAAATGTGGGAGGTTCCAGATTCTGTGGAGTCCAAAGTTCACACAATACAGGGAGTTCTATCAAAAAAACAAAGCAAAACAAAAACCAAGCAACACATTTAAAAGGCATTGAGAATAAAAACAGAAGTCACAAAAATCACTACTATAAGAAAACTGGCAAGTAATGTAACCACACCCAAATTCGTAAATATAACAATATTTTTACTAATTAATTGCCTGATATGCCCCTATATGTTGTTTCTTACATTTTTCTTTTGTTTGCATGCACCTCGAAGGAAGGCAATTTTGTAGCATTTGTCACAGAGAAAATGGAAGGGATAATTCAGTATTTCCTCTAGCATGGTCGATTATGTACTTACTATGTTAAAGATATATTTATATATCTTACATATATAAAAGTGGATTTTTGAAATTATAGTAGCTATGAAAGCTATTTTATCTTTATAGCTCATTGTTTGTCATCTTTTGCCAAAGTTTTTTTTTTTTTTTTGATACTTGAGATTAAATCCAGGCACATTCTACCTCTGAGCTACATCCAGGTCCTATTTTTATTTTTATTTATTATTATTATTTTTAAATTTTGAAAGAGGGTCTCGCTAAGTTCCTGAGTCTGGTCTCGAACCTGCAATCTTCCTGTCTCAGCATCCCAAGTACTGGGATTACAGGGGTGTGCCACCACAACTGTCTCTTTGCTGATTTTTAGATTTCTGTTGAACCAGGGAAAATCTCTATCAAATTTCACATAGAAGTTTTCTCAGGACATATATATTTTTGGTACAGCATCTAATCCTACATCTTCTTTGATTTCATCATTCTAAGTAGCCAGTTTATCACTGATAATGGTTGCAGTCGTAAATTACAAGTTGTTGACATTGTGCATAAAATCAGCCCCAACTTAAATATTTTTTCCTGTATTGCTTTTGATCCATTTGTTTAAATTATCACTTAAGCTAAGAGCCTCTTTATAATTTCTATTCAAAATTTCTCCTCTTCATGAGTTCTTATTTTGAGTATGATCTACTTTGTTTGTTGTAATTCAATCCTTTATACCAAAATACTGTATCTTATACTCTTTTACTTTAATCACTATTTTTCATATTCCATTAATTTTTTACTTAAGTTCCTCTCAGTTTTTAAAAATAAGTTCAGAAATGACAAAACATAGTATTCTTTATACCAGGAATCCTTTTTTCTCCCTTGATTTGTTCAGACATTCCTAACCTAAGGATCTTTCTAGATTTCTTCTGATGTCAGAATAATTTCATTTTGCATTGACAAAAATTCCAGGCAACTGTGATCGCCTAGGGATTCATTCCTCAGTTCCTTGCTAGGACTTTGGAAGGGACCTGTGCAGGGGCCCTGAAAGTCATAGCATCCAGCTAAACCTCATACACTCAGCTGCGTATCTTCTTTACTTTTTCTCTTATTTCTTTATGGGAAATCAACTGTGAATTTGATCTGCATGGTTCTTCCCCTCCATACCAGCACCTCTGACCGCATTCTGGGCACACTGCCCTTGGAAGCTGACTCTCCAGATGCTGGACCATGTTCATTCTTTGAACCTAAACAGAATTTGACACTCTTTGTCTTAAATTAGATCCTCAATTTCTAGGCTTATCTTGAGCACACACAGACATGTGTGGACCAAACCCTATGTTGTTTGGTGTGTGTGTGTGTGTGTGTGTGTGTGTGTGTGTGTGTGTGTGTGGTGCTGGGGTTGAACCCAGAGGCATTGTGCCTCCTAGCTTCACCCCCATCCCTTTTTATTTTAATTTTAATTTAATTTATTTCTTGCGGTACTGGAGATTGAACCCAGGGACATTCTTCTTCCGAGCTACACCTCCAGTCCTATTTTTTATTCTTTATTTTGAAACAGGGTCTCACTAAGTTTCAGAGCCTCACTAAGTAGCTAAGGCTGACCAGGAACCTGTGATCCTCCTGTCTCAGCCTCCCAAGTACTGAGATTACAAGCATGCGCTACTATGTCTGGCTCCTTTTTTGTTTTTTATTTGGAAACTGAGTCTCGCTAAATTGCCAAGAGCTTCATTAAGCTAAATTGCTGAGGCTTCTTTGAACCTGTGATCCTCTTGTTTCAGCCTCAAGTACTGGGACTACAGGCGTGGACCACTGTGCCTGGTTGACCCCCCATTTTGGATCACAGAGACCATCATGGGTTTAGGCTTTTTCCCTGAGCAGCAGCCATGCACCCCGTCTTCTTCCTGACCATGGGTGGGGTGAGTGAGAGGAGATTAAGCCTCTCAACAACTCAGGAAGGCGCCAGTTCAAGCTTCTCTTACAACACTGTTTCCTCATTTGAGCCTGTGGCCAAGTTCACAAGAGTTGGCGTTAAAGCTGAGTTTATCTCTTACATTTCGCCTTGGCCCTATTTCCCTCCTTTTTCTTCTTCTTCTTCCTCCTCCTCCTCCTCTTCTTCTTCGTCTTCGTCTTCGTCTTCATCCTCCCTCTCTCTCTCTGTCTCTCTCTCTCTCTTGGATTTCAGCACACCACACAAAGACACACCTGTAATCACAATAGGAAGTTTGAAAAACGATCAACCTTAAAGTCAGTTCTGGGAGAAAAGCATATGATAAAAGTCTATTTGTACTAAAATGTACTGAGGAACTGTTAAAACTGTAAAAAAAAAAAAAAAAAGTCTCCTCTGCCTTACACAGTGGTACTTATCTGTTAAGTTAATGAGAATGAAAGTCTCCTTCCCCATGAACCTGGCTGACCACCCTGCATCTGCTCTGAGATCATTCATTGTGAGTGCACATAGGACATTTCTCAGCGCCCTCTCAGAAAGGAATCCAGTAAGAACTCCAGACCTCGCACCGTGACAAATGGATGCTTTGTGTGTTTTAATTATCAGATGAGATGTTGGACCATTGAGGCTTTATGTTGTGTGAAGCTTTCTGTTTTACATTTCTGTTTGAGTTTTTTTTTTTTTTTAATCTTCTCCAGGATGATTAGAAAACATATACCTGTAATCACAACTTAAAACTTCAGCACGACAACCTCTTTTTTCCTAATGAAACACGAAAAGAAAATTTATTTAGCTTTTGAAGACATTACTTTTCATAGATAGGTTTGTGACACTGAATAGGTTTTAAATTTCTATCCTCTGCCATTTGAACAATTGTATCAGGACCCTATAAAGAGCTTATGAATCTATGTTTTTAAAGATTTAGACTTGAATTAATCTTAAAAGTTGGCAGGCAAGGTTTTTTTTGTTTTGTTTTTTTGGTCCTTTCCCTATATTTTAAAAACAGTAACACCAAATTCCAAATACATGTGTTTATGGTATGCAGGTCTTTCCGATGAGCCCATAAAAATGTAGGCCCCACATTTCCTTGTGAATTGATGATTTATTGCCACAGTTGAATGGTTCTTTTCAGTTCCAAAGAGTTTTTTCAAGGTGTACTTGATCATGATTAATGAACCTCACACAAACCTAGAGCCTCCTAACATCTAAGCATGTGACTTATCCTTACCAAATGCTAATTATGTAAGAATTATTGATCTTCACTTTTAATACTTTTTTGTAATTATGTTCTAGAAAATGTTTCTATTAATCAGAGATAAAGTTGAAATAATACACTTTCTTCTATGTCAATAGCTATAGTTTTATTTTTTAGGTACTGGGGACTGAACCCACGGGCATTCTACCTCTGATCTATACCCCAGATCCCTTTTTAAAAATTTTTAATATTTTTTTTGTGTATGTGGCACTGGGGATTGAATTCAAGAGCATTTTGCCTATGAGCTATATCCCCAATCCTATTTTGTTTTTTACTTTGAAATAGGCTCACTAAGTTGCAGAGGGCCTCACTAAGTTGCTGAGGTTGGCTGTGAACCTGTGATCCTCTTGTCTCAGCCTCTCAAGTACTGAGATTACAGGTGTGTGCCACCATGCCCAGTTATTTTCATTTTTGAAGCAGAGTCTCAGTAAGTTGTTGAGGATCTCTCTAAGTTATGGAGGCTGGCCTGAAAACTGTGATTCACGTGTCTCAGACTCCAAGTACTAGGATTACAGGAGTACACTACCAACCCAGCTAATAGCTTTAATTTTTAAAATGATCAGAAATAACAATGTATATGATATATGTGTTTAGATAGCTACATATATATATATTTTAATGAAAATATACTGAAAAAAAATTTCAAAGTAGCTTCAGCCAATTATGTAGATTAGTGACTTTTAAATGGTAAACATCTTTAGTATATGACTTTATTTTAATTTTTGTGCTCACAAATGATGGTGATTCTTAGTGGCATATTTTTTGGTTTTATTTTATCCTAATAGTAAAGGACTGTATTCATAGGTATATTGACCAAGAGAGGATTGAGAAATCTCAAACACATTTGCATATATATAATAAACAAGTGTAACTTCCTGTATCTTTGTGACTCTATGACCATGAATATTTCTTCATGGAAACATTTTTGACTTGGAACTGATATAAATAGAGTGCTATATCCTGAGAATAATATTAATGAACTTCCTATAATGTTAATGAACAACACATTAGGCTGTCTTTCACTTACTGGTCAGATATGTAAGAGTATTTCACAACTATTCTCAAGAGATATGCAATAGAAATTCACAAGTCTTCCCAACAGATATGCAATAGTATTTCACAACTCTTTTTAGTTTCCCTTATACCTATGTGATTGGCTTCAAGTTAATAACTGATAGTTATGACCAAATTAACCAACCTTCCAATACTGTCATCATTTGGATAGTCTGTTCTGGCATACATGTTATCCAATTGAGAAAAACTCTTTATAAAAATGATAAATATGTAATCATTTAGAATTATACTCTGGGTTTTTTTAAAGTTTTTTGTTATTAAATTTGAATTGGAATCCATCTGGAAAGAAATTTTTTCAGTGATAGCAGGCTTGGTTCTTGGTGATTCTACTCTCATGACAAATTACATGTTATATTTGGATGAAAAACTTCTAGCTATTAAAATAGAAGAAGAGAAAATGGCAACAGATTTGAAAGGAACATGAAAATATGAAGAAAGCCTTTTATAAAATTTCCTAGTGGGACTACTCAAGTCTGGCAGTCATTATTAATAAAGCTAATATCTGAGAAGTTGAAATTCAAATGAACATTCATCAGCCCTTAATCTTCCAGACTCTACTCTGAGTGCATGGTTGAACTGGCTATTGCAGGACAAGTGTTCTATGTTATTATAGCTGCTTTCTAGGAATTTAACATCCATTTTGTGAGGCGAAAGCAACCCATATAAAACAACATAAACCACCCTTCATGAAGTACACAGCAAGACCCTGTTTTTGGTCAGCTGTGCTCACAGAATCCTCATCTTCTCAAACGCCGGATCTCATCAATGCAAAACCAAGTGAGTACCTGGGCAGGTACGTTGCGATGGGTGGAAAGAATCTGAAAATTGGAATCCAAAGACCAGCTGTGTCAGAGTCCCCTTAGCTCCAAGCTTACCTTCTTTCACATCTCCTCTTTTTTTAAAAAAAAATTATTTGTTGCTGGGGCCACCACCTCAGAGGGCAGGTGCGACCTGGCAGAACATCACTTTGACTGACTGTCACCATGCAGCTTCTCAGCTGCCTGCAAGAGGGACACCTGCAGGACCCCACTGAGCTGTGCTGGTGAGCAGGAAGCCCTGTGTGTGAGCCGTCCACCTGCAGCCAGGGGGCGATGAGAGCTGGTCGACAAGTCTCTCTCTTTCCTGTCTCTTGAGCAGACAATTCTGAGTTCACTTTTCACCTCCTCAGAGGTTCTAAGAGAGGGGCGGGGGACCTGAGTCGTTACCAGTGAGACCAGCTTGGTAACAAATCCCTGGACTGACTTGCTCTGCACCCCTTTTTCTATTATTCTAAGTCCCCTATTTCTGCTTATTAGGATCAATACCCCAAATCAGCCACCTGCCCACAGACCTTTTTCTTAGGCTCTCTTTTTTGATGGGTCACAGGGGAAGACACTGATTTTGATGTTTGATTAGTGTGCGAACTTGGAACCCCTGCTTGGAATCAGTGGTGCGCTGGGGTGCTTGGGTTCAGGGACAGCCTTTGACAATGACTTGAGAATGACACTAGGCAAGTTGCTTTTGCTCTGCACCTCTATTTCCACACTTACGCTGTGGGAATAAAGCTGGACGACTAAATAGAACATAAAGCCTGAAGCAGTACTTAACTGATGGTAAATGAGGCCAAAATCGACTGGGGAGCCCTTGCTCTGTCTACGACAGTGCTCAACAAATTGGCTAGATGGGTATCTCTGATGCTTGGTTACTTCACCTGATGCCATTAGAGTGACTAACCTTGTAAGATTAAGCAAGAGCAGTCTTTACTGCGTGTGGAGATTTATATCATCACAACACTGGGCTTCAGAATTGGGCTATTTGCAATGCCTTTTAATCTTTTTACAGCTCCATAGACAGGTTTAATGACTCTCCCTGTTGGGCCCTGTGCCCTGGTCACCCTGAGAGATTTACTGTTTCCTGGACTCCCATGGCACTTGGGGCTGTCTCTTCCTGGGCTGATTTTCATTGATGAATTCTCTTTGTCTCTTTAGAAGACTATGATCCTCTTGAGGGGCTGCATACTGTTCCTGCATAGGCACCTTCTGTACACCTGCCTTCAATAGAGGAATGCATTTGCATTTCTGTTGAAGGGGGCGTGGCTGACTAAACGCATACATATCTGAGAAAAGGCCAAGCACATAGAAGCATTCTTGCCACTTACTAACTCTGATATTGATCCACCTGTACTATTAAAAGGGTGAATCATGCTTTTCATGCTTGCATGGAAGCTGCCAAACAGCAGGGATACAGCAATTAGTTTAAAATGTTGTGGCAGCCATATTTTGGATTAATAGGCCTCGGAAAGTATTTGAAGAAAAGAATATATACTGCGAAGAAACCCTGAGTGTTGTGGGCAGAGCAATGAAATGCAACCCAAAGTCAACTTCTCCCTCAGACCAGAAAGCAAACGCAGAACTGATGATCTCAGAATTTTACTGAGTGATGGCTGAAAAACAATAAATTAAATAAAAACAAGCCAATGGAGGCGGCTGGTCAGGTAACATGTCCACGCAGGCGCTGACCGCGGCTGCGCTCTTTGTCTTACCAGAAAAAAAAAATCTGCAATTGTGAGGCAAACTGGATGACGCTCTTGGTAGCTTGGAGTCTTGCCCAGGGAGCCTCAGGTGACATAAGGCTGCGACTGTACCCTGAAGCCACCTGGCCGAATGCTGGCCGTTTCCAATCCTAATTTTGTAATGAAATTAGGTGTGAATGTGATGACTGATGTAATGGGTCCAGTACCACAGATTTATATTGGACATTAATATGTTGCTTCTGGGTACAGTAGTGACTCCCAGTTCTCCTCTCCTTGGTCTGTTGGCAGGGAGCCAGAGCTGCGCAAACGCACGTGGTGTAGGGCTCTGTTGGATTTCACGGGAACCACGGTACACGCATTCAAACCCAGGCTTCAGAAGTCTTCCTTTGACATTGGGAGTGTCATTTCTCACTGGAATTGTGAAAGTGCTTCTGTGTCCAATTATTCAAGGTTGGATGTGCTCAGATTTGTAAAAAATTAAGCTTTAAGATATGCTGCTTAGACTAGAGGAGAGCAAGGCCAGTTTCATCCCTTATGGTCCCCTAGGATGTTTAAGATTCCCAAACTTTGAAACTTGTAGGCTACGTGGCTAGATTATGGTATGTGGTTGTTTGGTCAAACGCCAGTGTAGATGCTGCTGCAAAGGTGCTTTTAAGATGTGGTTAAGCCGGGTGTGTTGGCACATGCTTATAATCCCCAGCATGTGGGAGGCTGAGACCAGAGGATCCAGGTTCGCAGCCAGCCTCAGCTACCTAGTGAGGCACTCCACAACTTAGTGAGATCCTGTTTCAAAAAAATAAAGAAGAGCCAGGCATGGTGACGCACGCTTGTAAACCCAGCATTTAGGAGGCTGAGACTGGAGGATCTGGGTTCGAGGTCAGCCTCAGCTACCTAGTGAGACACTCTGCAACTTAGAGAGACCCTGTTTCCAAATAAAGAATAAAAATAGGACTGGGGTATAGCTCTGAAGTAGAATGTCCCTGAGTTCAATCCCCAGTACTGCAAAAAAAAAAAAAAAAAAAAAAAAAAAGATGTAATTAACATTTAAATCAGTGGACTTTGAATAAGCAGATCGCCCCCCATTATGTGGGTGCCTAATAGAGCGAGCTGGCAGTAGGGTGACTTTGGACTATATGACTGTAAAATGTTATAAATCTGCTACATTGCAACAGAATGGAAGGAATTAATTATTAGATTAGTGTGCTTCCAAAGCAATATTTGTTGATTTCCAACTGGAGCGATGAATGCCACACTCCCATACACATGCCCTCTTACAGGTATACACATCCATCCATCCATCCATCCATCCATCCATTCATCCATTCATCTGTCCATCCATCCATCCATCCATCCATCCATCCATCCATCCATTCGTCCGTCCGTCCGTCCATCCATCCATCCATCCATCCATTCATCTGTCCATCCGTCCATCCATCCATCCATCCATCCATCCATTCATCCGTCCATCCGTCCATCCATCCACCCATCCATCCATTCATCCATCCATTCATTTATTCAAACAGGATAGTTTTGTTGGTAATTGGGGGTATAGTTTACTCATTGAAGTCTGGTAAGGGCTTTTTTTATGTAAAAGTGAGATTTTCTTCATAGATAACAAAGAATAAAAGGCTGAATTAAGCATGTGTGGATATGTCACACATAGAAAAATAGTACAGTATGTTAAGTCAGTGAGTGCCTTTGGAGGTCTGTTAGGACTCCACCTCTGCTATTTGTCATGCGATGTGGTAAACTTAAATACTGAACCTTCTCGCTTACAAAACAGGCATGGCAGTGCGATCCTACAGGCTTCTGAGAATTAAATGAGTTATGTGAAGACCTCAAAACAATGGCCGACACCTAGTAGGTGCTCAATAAAACATTCTCTTTTTAATTTCAAAAAGTTTTAAGCCAGGGGTGGTAGTGCACGCTTGTAATCCCAGTACTTGGGAGGCTTAGACAGGAGGATCCGGGTTCACGGCCAGACTCAGCTACTTAGTGAGGCCCTCACAACTTAGTGAGACCCTGTTTCAAAATAAAGAATAAAAAAAAATAGGACTGGGGGTGTAACTCAGAGGTAGAATCCCCCTGCCTGAGTTTAATCCCTAGTACTGCTAAAAACACAAGAAAACAAAGCAAATACACAAAACCAAAGTGAAAAATAATGGTAAGGAAGAGGTTATTTTAATTTAGTGTGAGTATTTTAAAAATGTGTGGCTAAAGCTAAGAGTCCAGGCAAACTCTCAAAATGTATTGCATAAATCTCTTTTTCCTATCCTTTAAGCCTGACTTGTATAAATTCCTGAAATTTATGAATTTCAGTTTGGGTGTCCTGCTCATATTGCTGTTTTAATTGTTTATGAAATGCAAAGTGTACCTAACTGGCAGGGGAAGACGGAAGAAAAATAAAATACAAGAGATTGATTGACTGTAGTTCTCAGAATGCACTGCAAACTCAGCTTCATTAAAAGTAAATCCACTCAGGGCTAGAAATGATCTGGGTGTTAATAAATACATTCTTTTCCATGTACTGAAGACACACGGTATCCTGAGCTTTTGTTTCTCCTTTATACTGTTGTCGTAAGTCCCTGAACGGGGCGGTTCTGCCAAAAAGCCTTTGCGTCTCACATATCAGAGACCTCCAGCCTTTGAATACATGTTCTTTCCTGAAATTACTGCATACAAATGAGGGTGACTATTGAGTGGCCTGTTTTCATTTCTTGTTAAAGACCCATGAGGCCCGAGTACCTTAATATGAATTCCATCACAGATAGCACATTTTTTAAAAAAAGTATCAATCGCCCCTGTGATGACCACTTAGTAGTTGCACTATTTAATTTCATTTTTCTTCTTTACCATCTCTTGAATAGACCCCATGTTTATGCCAGAATAACTTTCCATAGCAAGGTCATCTATGCATGTATAATTCTTAATATAGGGCTTCCTGCCAGCTGTTTCAAATTTTATTTCCCATGTATAGTTTCTTATTCTATCATCTATATTAGTTTGGAACTAATTTTTTGAGTAAAGAGGACTGTTCTTTCCTGAGTCTGTTTTGAATTGCCAGGGGTTTGGGTATTTGAAAACCCTCTTTTACAAAACCAAACCAAAAAAAAAAAACCCAAAACTGAGCATTATGAGTATTAGAGAAAATCATTCTTCTTTGAATATATATTTTAAAATTTGATCCTTGCTAAAGCAGTATCTCTGGCCATGCAGGTGTGTGTGTGTGTGTGTGTGTGTGTGTGTGTGTGTGTGTGTGTATACTCTATATACTTGCATATACATACATATATTCAACAATGCCACTTTTTCAGTGCTTTTATTGGTGCATTACAGTCTCACATCTTAATGTATTCATCGTGATACTGACATGCGTGCACCCAGCACTTGGTGGGCTTTCCCGGGCTCCCTCTCCACTCTCCTCTTCCCCTATAGGACACTGAGCTTGGCACTGATGTTCTCACATCTCTGGAGTTACCTTTCAGATTCACATCCAACTGGTCTTAGTGTTTACCAACATCGATCTAATTTGAGAGTCAGTATCTTTTTCCAGATACACAGGATAATTGTATGATTGCAATATTGCAATGTCTAGTAGCCAGAGTAAATTCATAGAGAGAAATGTGGCACGTGGACACAGAAGTTTTGTAAAGAACCATTTCTTTATGTGTTCACTGAAAATTACACGGAGACCCAAGGTTTTCCTTCGGCCTTTTCACAAAGAGGAGCTCAGCATGTTGATCGTATGCTCTTGTAAGCAGAGAGGAGAAATAGGTCGATTCTTCACAAAACCCTCTGCCTGGGAGTCTGTGTTAAGAAATGAGAGCAACGTTAGCGATCACCCTGGAACAGGCAGCGTTGACCAGGCCTTGGCAAGTCCATGCTTCTTACTGAGTTATAGGTTAGCACTTTAGTAATGGAAGTTCCCAGGTCAGATTTTCAGTTTATTTCAGCCTCAGGAGACTTTTAGGGGGTGTTTTATAGGGCGCCAGTTAAGTTTATGGCTTGAAGTCTTGATGGATGGCTTGGCCTGCCTGATTACATTGGGCAGTAACAGAAGCCAAGGACGGCAGACAGCGTGCCCTCTTCAATTACCAGGAGCCCTGATTGCTGCCGGTCCTGGAGCTTTTACGGAGAGAGAGGCAGGAGAGAGTTGGAAGCACATCCTTCACCTTCTCTCTCTGAAAGGATGCCTCGGGCTTTTGGAAGGGAGACAGTACTTGTTCAGAATAAAGCTGTATATTCTACTTGCCAAGTGTCATTGATTCCTAGTTAATTATGTGCATGTTTAAGAAAACCTGGGAGCCGGGTATGGTGGCACATGCTTGTCATCCCAGTAATTGGGGAGCTGAGACAGGAGGATCATCGCAGGTTCAAAGTCAGCCTCAGCAACTTGGTAAGGCTCCTTAGCAACTTAGAAAGACTGTGTTTCGAAATAAAAAGTAAAATAGGACTGGGGGTATAGCTCGGAGGTAGGCAGCCCCTGGGTTCTACTCCCAGTACCACATCACACACACACACAAAAAAAAAAAAAAAAAAAAAAAAAAAAAAAAAAAAAAAAAAAAAAAAAAAAAAAAAAAAAAAAAAAAAAGAAAAGAAAAGAAAAAGATAACCTGGGGCTGTGAAGAACATATCAAACATATCAAATGATATGGTCTTATTCATGGAGTGTACTCCCTAGTAGAAAAAAACACAATCACCTCTGGTTTTGTATTACAAAAGAACATCACAAGCCAGTGTGGTGGAGCCTGCATATAATTCCACTACTTGGGAGGCTGAGACAGGAGGGCTGCAGGTTCATGGCCAGTTCCTAGTAGGTAACTTCATGAGACTCTATTTCAAAATAATAATAATAATAATAATAATAATAATAATAATAATAAAAAAAGCTGGGGTGTGGGTGTAGCTCACTGGTAGGATAACTGTGGGTTCAATCCTCAGTACCACAAGAAAGAGAGAGAAAGTGAGAGAGAGAGAGAGAGAGAGAGAGAGAGAGAGAGAGAGAGAGAGAGAGAGAATGATGCTGTAGTAAAGATATTAATTAAGAAATGTTTAATTCTTCCTCTATTAATTGATGAAATTTGCCTCATTTCAATCTATTTCGATACTGTTGACTGCTCAACCATTGAAAATTCATATTTACCGAAAAAAGAGGGTTCCCCTGCTCTTGCATATTAAGCCAAGCATATTAGCCAGAGTTCATCCTATGTCTGTTGTAAGGTGAGGCTTCCTTTGCTATCCAAAAGGAACCTGATGCTGAAACACTCAAACTGCTCTGTGCCATTCAGCAAAAAGTAATGCAGTGCAGTCCACTTAGGTTTGCCTCTAGAGTCCTTACTTTAGAATACGTCCACCAGACAGGCTACGTGTGCAATTGCTTCAGAAAATAAAGCAGCTAGCTAAGTGCCCCTTCCTCGCCATTTATTCTCTTTCCTGTACAATCGTAATTGTTTCTAAGTTTGTGAACTGGCAACAGTAAATAGTCAAGTGCCTTCCGGCAGGGTTATAGTCTTGCTGGAAGCCTCTTAACTGGTAGGTAAAGGAAGGATCCCAACTTTTTATCCGTGGCTAATGTAGATGACCCGGAGGAATGCTGTAACAGGGTGTGTGTGTGTGTGTGTGTGTGTGTGTGTGTGTGCGCCTGCACGGACATATTTTCAGGTTTGCTGAAGGTAGATGAGAAGAAAGGAGAGTATACCTCACACTGCTGCACTTGCCAATGGCTGAGCTAAATGAATACTACTTGGTCCTCAAAGGCAAAGCGTCCCACTGCAGTAGGCAGCAAGACACCTGCAGAAAATTGAAGACTTTTTTTTGCTTCTCTGGATATGGAATTCTCATGAGGTAATTACCCCGAGTGTCAGACATAATGCTCCCATTAGACCGAACACATCAAGGGAGAATTGAATAGACTTTTGTCAGCAGTGCACCGGAGGATTAATAGGGCCGCCTCGCGCGGTAATTGGAGGGGTCTCCCCACCCCGCTTTGCATGCAACATCCTCCCCCGGGTCCTTGGGGTTTATTAGGAGGCCATCGCCATTCTCTGGCCCGCGGAGGCTCAAGCGTCTTCCCTGTTCATAGTCTCCTGCCAGCACCTTTGTTTCTTGGGAACAGGCCGCTGCCTTCAATCACTGCCGCTCTGTGCCAGCCCTGCCTGCTCTGCCTTTGTGTGTCTCCCCGGTCACAGCGCCAAGAACTGGCAGGAAAGGGGCTCCTCTTCCAAGCATCGCAGAGATGAAAGTGATCAAATAGGACCGGTCGGCGGCGAAAGCATCTCACTTTGTTGAAGGGCTCTTTCATCCTTCGGGAACTTCCTCAGCGGGGCTGGAGCTGAAAGCTAATCTTTCCGACTGTGTTTTGGCATCTGTAACGCCAGTGCGCCCAGTTTATAGCTGGATCCAGCGAATGGTCTCTTTTATTTGGATTTTTAGTATGCCTCTAATTACTCCGGGATAAGATTTCTGATCTAAAAGGAGACTCGGAGATCTGCATCGTGTTATTTTCTCTGGTCCTTTAGCATGTGGAGCTGTGGTAAAGGATTCATAGGAAATTGCCATGAGTTATGCTCCAACAGTAATAATGTCCTGGTTTAGGTTAGACTAAAAATGGGCTTGAACGCCCTGGGTGTACAATCAAGTCATTGTAGGTCACAGCAAGTGAGTCAGGCGCTGGGTATGTGTGTGTGATGGGAGGAGGGATGGAGGATCGAAGGGGAAAAAAGGAAGGATATCTCTGTGGGCTGATGATTTGGGACGCTCCTTTTTAGAAACTGTACTTGAAACCAGAAAGTTTAATTAACTCTGCCTTTCAATACATTTCTGCAGGCTCTTGTGTTGAATAAAAAAAAATACTACAATGACAGTTTCTTCCTAATGATAAAAACCAATATGACCAATAGTTTGGAATACATACGTTAGAATGCAGAGGCATTCCCTGTCCCCCCTTCTGCCTTTCTTCTTAGGGGTCAGTTTTGTGGCTTATTAATTTCAAACAGCTCTGAATTGATTCTGAGTGGATTGTTTAATGACAGAGGATGCAGAAAATTATCATTGCTGAAATGCTGACTTAACGGAAGGCGATAGGGGGAGGGGAGACACCCTAATGCGCATGACATACTTTCATGAACATATCAAAGTCAATCACTAACCTGAACTTGAGAAGGAGGGAGGGCGAGGGAGTGGGGCGGGAATTGGGGAAAGGTTAAATGAGAAATGTGTGCATGTATGCCTTTTTCAGCTTGTACCTAACAAAGATGTATGATTACAGTGCACCAATTAAAAAAATAAAATAAAATATATTCCCTTCTCTGTTCATACAAATGAAAAACAATCCAAATATTTGATTCTGTTCAATGCTAACTATCTTTTGCCTGTGTGTTTCTCATTATTCTTAATAGAATCTAAAGTCCTTAAGGACACTATCTGAATTGACTTCTGCATAGTTCCTGCTTTCTTATTAAAACAGGAGACTTGCTGCTAAATAGAACTTTCTGCTAAATAGAACTGCTTAGGGTAATTATGATGGCTTTTGAAAAATAATTTACTAATAAGTGTGCAGATACACTTACAATGTCAGGAGGGTTTTGCCCACCAAACCTGACCACCCCCCCCCAATATTAAGAATAAAGGATAAATAAGAAAAAAGACTAAGAAAAATTAGTTTAAATATTTAATGTTGCAAAAATTTCTTTTAAAGATTGGTAAAATAATTAGCCCTTACTGAGAATACTAGTCTTATAGCAAATTTCCTGTGTATGTACAATCAATACATTTATGCGCCATTTAAGGAGAGTAAAACCAGGAGGGTACTCAAACTCATACAACTGGTAAGAAATCTATTTTGCAATCAAAGGGTTCCACATAGTTCCTACTATCCATTTCAATATAATTCAGTATTTTACATTTAGGCATGAAGGGCCCCGCTTCAGGGCCAACCTCGGGGATCCTCGGGACCGCTCCTTTTCCCCAGTTGAACTACGGGGTCCCTGCCAGATCCCCAGGGCGAAAGGAAGGTAGACCAGCTGAACGCCAATAACACCTGGGGGGAGACAGACTCGTGGTACAATCTCGTTTATTAAAGAAGTGGAAAGACCTTTTATAGATAGGGACAAGAAGGAGGAACTTGGGGTCCCCAGTCAATCAGGGCACTGATCACACACTGAAATCAAAATGGGTAGCCTGTGCTTTTTTGGTGCCATAGGTGAGAACTCACGCCTCGATTTAAAGGGCCCACATCCCTTTTTGTGAGCTTTCCCTATAAGACACAGCAATATAAAATGTGTGGCAGGATGTCCTACACTCAATAGGTGCACACCGAACATGGTATCTGTGGTCTCTATTCTGGTTACTAATCGGAGTCATTTGCAGCAGAGTAGATCTATCGCTAGACTTGATGCTCAACAAATCCCATTTCTGTCCTGTGAGGGGTCTGAGGAGTTCTCAAAGAGGGAAACCCACATCCTGACCGGCAGAAGGATTTCAGCACATGCCAGTCTGAGACAGAGATAGAGGTTTATTTAGGAAAGTAGGAGACACATATTCAAGGGAGACTGCGGGCTAGTAAGAGGGCGGCACATCAAGGAAGCATAGCGAAGGGTAGGCATGGGAAGGTACAATGATGATGACCTCAGTCCGGTAGTCTCGAGCTGGTCCGGTGGTCCGGTGGTCTGCTCATCTTTGGGCTGCACAGGCTGATCAAAGTCTACATTATCTGATCAATAGATAAGCTGGAGAGTGCTGTCCATTAGAGTTTTCTCAAGATATCTTATCCATCTTGTTAACAGTGCACAGAGCAACTAGTTTTTTCAATGAGCTCTAGGAGTGACAGATTTCCCAGGAATTTGGGAGAGATAGGTCTGGGAAAGAGAACTGGCTTGGGGAGTAAAGGAACTTTAGCACCAGGTTCTTAGGTTTTTTTTGTTTTGTTTTGTTTTTTGTTTTTTTCAGTGCTGGGGATTGAACTCAGGGGTGTTCTACCTTCGAGCTATACCCCCAGCCCTATTTTTTATTCTTTATTTTGAAACTGGGTCTCACTAAGTTGTGGAGTGCCCCACTAGGTAGCTGAGGCTGGCCTCGAACCCAGATCCTCCAGTCTTAGCCTCCCGAATGCTGGGATTACAAGCGTGCGCCCCATGCCCGGCTCAGGTTCTTACATTAAAGTTATATTTTACTTCTCTATCCTATCTGCCTCCTTTTCTACCTATTTACTTCTTGTATCCTACATCAAGTGGGCTTGGGGAAATCTTTTATCACCGAAATTGAAAGTTTCTACCTCTTAGGGTGTGTGAAATTGTTTAAGAATTGCAAAATTCTGTCCAATCGAGGAGCATCATTATTTTGAGAATGTTACTTTCTGACTGGTTTCTAGAACCCCATCAACCACCTACCTACCTTCTCGGGTGCTTTTCATGGGTGGGCTGATGGGTTTTGGCTAGAACGTACCATGGAGTATCATGTGAAATGTTAGTTGTAAACTTTAGGATGGGGGTTTTCAAACTGGTCAAGTCAGACAAAGATAAACTAGTTCACTAAAACACCCGCGCCTTTGACACGTGGCTATATCCACTGCAGACTGCTAGAGGAGCCGTCATCCTGTCAGCTCTGTAGGGCAAAACCTCTGTTTATTACACAGGACAAGGCTACATTACCAGCTGGCCTTGGCCGGGAGCCTCCATGCCAACCTGGATGGGCCCCCAGGGCCGTGAATAGGGCTGTTCATCCCCAGACCTACTGCCCGCTGACTGCCCAGCAGATTTGTAGCAAAACCCTCATTAGCAGTGGTGACACCTGCTCACCAAAGAATGATGGGGGACCACTGCCTCTTGGCTCGGAGATCGCTGAAGGTCTAGTAGGCTGTGAAAATATTTGGTTATGACTTATTCACCACTTGGACAAGCTTCAAAGTGTGGTAAACCCAAGGGTAAAAGACCACGTGTCCCATCCCCAGCTACCTCTGTTGAAGAAAATGCATTGTGCCACCAAAAAAGAATGCTTAAACCCTCTGGGCTTGGGGGTGTCTTGCAGGCCGGTTGTTGAACACAGCCACAACCGGAATTACTCTTTTATTCAGGTACATCTTTATGAATGTGTCCGTTATGGGACAGCGGCAAAAGGATGTGTACGTTTTTAAGTGCATTCGTGTTGAAGTCTGCTTTTCTCTTTGCCTACATTTTTCACACTAATGAAACATGACTTGTGAAAACAGAGGGTGAACTTTTCCCTCATGAATACTTGCAAAGTGAAGCTAGTAATTTTCCTCAGCTTCTCTTATAAAAATAACTGGTTTCCCTTTATCTGTGGTTTTTGAATTTTTAATTCATTATGTTTTTTTGGTGACCTAAATAAAGTGGCATGCAGAAAGCAGTGGACTAATTTCCTTTGACACTTTGTTCATTATTTCCTAATCCCCTCCACCTCACTATTCTACTGGTACCTCATTTAGAGTCTTTCTTTCTTT